>OX336882.1:4329409-4544409 GCA_946959425.1 Argyrosomus regius
AATTAGACACTAATCTTCCTTTTTTTATACCACTTCACTGATTCCTTTACGACTCCTCCATAATTAACTAGCAGCTTTACAGTCGGAGTGAGGTCACGTAGAGGCTCGGCGCTACTGATGACAAGTATGTGTGTGTGTGTGTGTGTGTGTGTGTGTGTGTGTGTGTGTGTGTGTGCCTGTGTGTGTGTGTGAGGGTGTAAAATATTCACCTCTCTCATGTGTGTTCAGGACGCCAAGAGTCAGATTTTGCTGGAAATACTGACTTGATAATTAGTTGGCACACAGTTTTTACACTTTTGTTTCCATCGTTTTTTATAAATAACCAAATATGTCTGTTTTCAGACGACACCCTCAGCACACTCACACACTCCCACAGTTAAAAGTCAGTGTTTAGGTGTAAAGTTGACTGTGTCTAGCAGACAAACTCTTTTTAAATAGTGCTGCATTTGATTTGTACAAAAACTGTATCTGTTTTGTTAAATAAATACAGCGCACACACACACACACACATCAGTGAGTGTGTCAGCAGCTCTCTAGCCCAGGCATACACTCTTGTATTGGCACTGTAACTGCAGCATGTAAATACATTGTCAGCAGCTCCCCAGCTGAGTGGCATGGGGAGATGATTAGCCAGGCTAACACCATTCACACACACACACACACACACACACATTTTTACGGACATACACAAGCGTGCTACAACAGCGCCTGTGTTTCTAAATAATCGCAGTATTTCAGTGTGTTTGCGAGGCTGCTGCAGCCACGGACAGACACACTAACTGTTGCCACTCCAAATCTAATCTCCCCTCTCTCATCCTCCCTCTCTTTCTCGCTAACACCGCTGCCAGCATGTGCTGTATATGCTAATATTATCTCGTCCTTTTTTTGAGAGGCATTTTGCATATTTCGGACTGTCGTGCTGTTCATTACCACTTATCAGCATGGAGCTAGTTCCACATAAAACATATTTCATATACACTACATACAGATACAGGTCTGAGAAAAAAATATACAGAGTACACATTAGATGCAGCTAACCATAAAACAGCCATTAGTGAAATATGATACAAAATAATAAGTGTAAGAATCAAGCTGAATCAAACAAAGAAACACGTTTGGAGAAGATCCGTCCATTAGTTTTCATTTTTATTTCCACATATGTCCATGTTATAACAAGATACTGCTAAGAAATAAAAACTACAGCTACAACTAAAGTTATAACTGAATCTATGAATGCATGGACAGTACACAGCCAAAGAAAAGCCATCAATCAAATCAAATCATTATTAACTTACATGATTTTACTAAACATGTCTTTTTATTATATTTTTATTTTATTCATGTTTTTGCCACTTTTTATCCTTTTTCCTTTATCTTCATCGTTTTCCCCACATAACTTGTTTTGTACCTGAACAGCAAATATATATATATATATATATATATATATATATATTTCATTATTACATAGAACACTGTTGCATGTAGTTTGCAGGAAAATAATGCAGGAGACTGAAGTCTGATAAACTATGGCAAAATATTCTATAAAAAAAATAAACACCATATGACACATTTTTAGCATAGAGACTATAATGATAATATAACATAACATCAAATATTTTGTCATACTATTTATACTGCGGTATCTATTCCTTTAATATATTTGAGTGTAATATGGACAAGATCGGATCTTGATATGATTTTTGTGTTGATGTGATGACATACTTTGAATTTGTCTGATAGTTAATTAAGATGGACTACAACATTCCTCTCTGGTATTTTATCTAGAAGTGGTTTCTTCATAGATTTTCAAAAAAAAGATTATATTGATATGTAACTTAAAATCAAAAATTCTGCCTACTGGAGAAACAGTTAGCTTGAAAGCTGTGGTGGTAAAAGCACACACTGCAAAATAATAATACCACTTTCTATAAAATTTACTTTAAAATATGTAAGAATATAGTTTAATCTGATTTGTTTTGGACCAAAAATCAAACTTTTCTATAAACTCTGAAGTGACCAAAAACAAAGTAGATCTGATTCTAAGAACATTGTTAAAAAAAAAAAAAACTTCAAATGAGCTGATTAAAAAAGAGAAAAACAAAGCAGGTTAAAAAAAGCTATAAATTCGTGTTGATAACCACAGACACATTCTAGTTTCCACTGGTGCATGACTCAATATACAGCATGTGCTGTGATGTTTCTCACATACATGGCGTGCCAGTGTAGAAGTAACTCATGCGTCATATTCCAGCAATACTGTAAATATGTTACAAGTCTGGTCGGTCGTGTATCTGGTTGAAGGAAGAGCTCTATTCGTCAGGCATCGGGGTCGATCGAACACCTCTTGGGATCGATAGCACGCTTCACCAATCCCAAGGCACTCACTGCAGACAGCCATGCCCCTTTAACCATCCTTGCTGCACACACACATGCTCACACACACACACACACACACACACACACAGACAGAAGCCATCCCACCAATTTGTCTGTGTATGTCAAATCACAATAATTAAGCATTATCGATCTCAGATTCAATTAACTTCATTAACGTGGGTTGCACTGGTGATTGGGGAGGGCTGGAAAAGAGGGAGGTGAGGGTGGAGATCATAGGATCTCATCAAGTGGGAAATGGCGAAGGGGGTGGGCGGGGGTGGTGCATGAAACACACAAATATGTGTAAACACACTCACACACACAAGATACATGAGAGACAATTCAAATGGAGGTTGCTTTCATCGCAGGTCTACAAACGTTTCTTCAGCTTTGTCTCAACAGAAATGTTGCCCTATGTGAGACTGATGTGGACAGTCTGTCCCTCTCTCTCTCTCTCTCTCTCACACACACACACACACACACACACACACACAGTGAAACTGCACGGTCCAAGCAGAAGTGTAAACAGACAGCTCTGACGTGCCTGTGTGTCTGATAGGGCTGTTAAGTGGTTATATAAGCATGATAAACTGTTTCCTAACATCATAACATCTGCAGAGTGCATAAGCATTTCCTCACTTTACACACAGGCAGGAACACAGAGTTTTTAGAATCACGGCTTCATGATCTGCCTAAGCTTTTTCATACTGTGCGTAAATCAAAAATTTCCATTTGCTTTCATTTGACTGTTTATTATTATTATTAGAATTATTTGCAGGGATTAGTAGTTTTGTTCAGATGTCGAGAATCATTTCCAAACCCTTCCAGCTCTCCCAGAAACAGCCGTGGTGTTTGCCTGCTTGCCTCACTTTCCAAATCGGCAATCTCTCCCGGCCCGAAAATGAGATCAAACCACCTCTTCCACCCTGCTGACAATTCATCTGGAACTCTCTATCTCTCTCCCTCCCTCTCTCTCTACTAATTAAAAGAGCACCTGTATACCCGATGTGTGTTTGGCCACGGCTTCTTCTACACCAGCGCTTTTTTGTGTGTGTTTGTGTGCGCAGATAGGTTTCTCCATATTTATCTCAGTATCCGGGGTTATAGTGTTGTGAACCTCACAGCCTGGACTTAAGCCAGTGGCCTTGGGGATCATCTCTCCATGTTCATGTTTGTGTGTGTGTGTGTGTGTGTGTGTGTGTGGCCCTGGTCTTGACTTCCTTCCAAGTCCTGCCTCCCTCCTCCTCCTCCTCCTCCTCCTCCTCTTCTCCCCTCAGACTCTTCTCCTTCTACCACATTTATTCACGTCTCCTTTCTCCTTCCTCTCCCCGGTTTGCACTATAAATTCTGCTGCGGCTTTATTTGGCTGCATTAGCTACAACAATAAATACAATAATGGATAAGGTACAGAGTGACCCTTTAAACCACCGTGCACACCTCGCACACAAACAGTGAAGCCAAGTTGTCCCAAAGTTTTCCTGAAGAATGGAGAGTGGAACAATGAGCATGACTTTCTTGAACCCTGTGGGCATATTACAGTGAGTTTATATCAGGGCAAAACTAATAAGTATGCTGCTGATTCACAACCATGGGCTACTTCAGCTGTTATCAGGGGGTATGTGGAGAAATTAGAATAACTCAGATAATTTGAAAAGTAGAAATTCTGATTTGTTACAAAATAAAATCTACATATTTGTGTATGAATACAAAATGATAGGATTACAAATTGGTGTGAGGTTGATTTTTAGTATATTTATTGTCACAATAATCAATACTTCACTGACTACAAAGGGCACACGTCATGTCCAACATGTGGTGTGTTCAGATTTTGTTCAAACTACAGGGAAAGCTAGCAGAGAGGTTAAATGAATAGCTAGACGTGAAGGATAAAATGGTTGCAATGTCCGTCTTCTGCCAGTAAGACTGGCTCTTCTATGAAAATAGTGTAATAATATCCATTTTATACAAATAATAGTGTTAAAATTAATTCATTTGGAACACATTTGCAAAGTGAGTGGTGATGGCATTGAGCTCATCTAATACAAAAGTTGCTCTTTGCAAGGTTAGCAATCTTTGGGTGGATGGTGACATGCCAAAAGAAGTCGAGCCAAAAATATTATTTCTCATTATTTATATTAAAATAGGAGACTGTTGAAAATATAATCAACAGGGTTTTATTTACATTTATATTTTACATTTATTTTATGTCACAAACAATGCAGGTAGCTGTAGTTGAACCTGAACTGTCATTGCAGCATATTCGATGCAAGACATTGTGTCAATTTATTGTAACTCTGTTCCTATTAGATGTCAAAATGTTTCCATATTTCAACATCCTCTGCCTCAAACAAGTCCAGAAATCAGTCGTGCGCTTCATGCTCCATGTAGGTGGATGTAGCCTACACACCAAGGTTTCATTCAGCACATACCGGCCTCGCTGGCAGAAACACTATTTTCTCCCTGATCCTCTTGCATGCGTCTCTATACATATCACACACTTGCAGGTACACAGATGGGCACCCACACACACAAATACACACCGTGCTCTTATCACACAAAGGCAGCTAATTTGAAGTGGAGTGTGTACGTTGTGTTTTAAAGGAGATTTCACATTGATGTTTTGGCCTTGATGAGAGCACCGGGCTGCTGTGTTCGGCTGTTTCCTCAGCCAGACCATTGTTCTCTTAAACAGCTGTCGTTTTGGCTGATTCAGAACAGATGGCATGTACATGTGGGTTTGCTCGGCTGCACGTATGTGCGGGCGGGTGGATGTGTCTCCAAGACAGAGTAGGGGGGAGAGAGAGAGAGAGAGAGAGAGATGGGGAAGCTCTGTGAAAGGGGGGTAGTGTAGGTATGTGCATTTGATATCCGTAAATGTTAAAACATGCAGCTGAAATGGATCATCAAGTTTTTAAATAGGTCTACAATAAAATAAAAGACAAACAACAGTAAGTCATGCATTGTGGATAGGAGTCATGTGACCCTGCAGTTATTGAATTGCACGTAACAGCGTCTAATATAAGATAACATGTTTGAAGTGTTTCAAATGGATCCTTTTTTGTTTCACTGAATGCTGGAGCAGACTGCATGTTCAACAGAGAAGCTCCTGAAATTGCCTGAAGGCAAAGAGTTGTTAGGCTACAGCAGTTACAGTACTGGTGTGTGTGTGTGTGTGTGTGTGTGTGTGTGTGTGTGTGTGTAGGTGTGTAGGTGTGCCGATTTGTGTGTGTGAGATGTGTGATGGGCTCTGGGATATCTGTGTCTCTGTGCATATGTTTGTCCCACGGCGATGTTGTATCATCGCCGATGGCAACCAGTGGCCTGACAATGACAGAGACTCCTCTCTTCGTTGCTGCTGATGCAGTACTAGCACATACACAAATACACACAGCGCTCAGTTAGTAGACGGTAGAGTCGGCAACAGCTGAAGTGTGTTGTATGGTATCGCTGGCAGGTTATGTAGGTATTACTTGTGAAAGGCCATATTTTCAAAACACTGTAGGCGCAATTTGCAGTTTGTTTTCACCATAGTTACTTTGAGCATATTTATGTTTCTCTTTCTGTTGTTAATAAGGAAGTCTACTGTGCAATATCATATTTGTTCATTTATTTAACCTCTGTGCGTCTATGAAAGCAGTAGATTGTGATTGACTGTGTGCTTCCGTGCCACACCCATCCCGCTGACCGGCTTACTCTGTGTTTACATACCAGCTTAGATGAGTGATGGCCTGTTACAGAAAGGAATGCTAGGCACAAGGCCACTGACGTTCACACACACGCTCATCTTCTTTGCCAGCGTAGTTGCTAAAACAAGAGGTTTGTGTACTCAGTGTGTCTATGACTGCTTCAATTGTTATTCAGAAATCAGCCCTAATCACAAAGTGTGAGCGTGTGCAGCATTTCCTCATCTGATGTTGTTTTTATCCTTTTGATAGACTTATTAACAAAAGAAAACATTCATAGATGTACAAAGAAGCGAGACTGTGATTTGTCTTGATACATATTTTCTCTGTATGATTTCCATTGTATTATACTTAAACTAGAGGGATTTGAATATAAATTGAAAGCCTCAAGCCCACTCCCCGAAGCTAAACTGTAAATAATAACTCTAAACTTTTTCTAATCTTTGGTAATTGAAGCAAATGGGTTTTGCGGGGAGAGATTTGTTGCAGGCAAACGTACATACATTCATTTTTATTTACGAGGAGGCGAGGGCTGAGCAGTGTAATGAGTGAAAATGCATGCTTAATTTAAATGGCGAGTGTGTCTGTTAGGGAATGCATTAGAGTCTGCAGAAGAAGCGTAAGACATATTAATTGACAGACAGGAACCGCTGTCTCCGAGGTTGATACAAGTAATTTATTACTTCAGAAACGAATGCCACCGCCAGAATGTGCTTCATTAATTTCAAATTTAGTTTTAATTTCAAGCTGTTGCCCCTTGAGAAGAATAAGGTGGCAACTTCTGTTTGAAGAGACATTTTTCCCCTCTCCCTCCCTCCATCTTTTTCTTTCCATCCTCCATCTCTCTCTCTCTCTCTCTCTCTCTCTCTCTCTCTGGCTGTCTCTGATTTTCTGCAGTACAGAACAAAGACCTGGGGGTGGAGAGAGAATGGGAGGGGGTGGCGACTTGATTCCAATTTGAAAACAATGTCAACGTAAAAAGGGGAAGTTAGACCAGAATTACTGCAACAGTTTATGATAGGAAATACTTTGTCTGTGGATGTCATTGGATGATTGCTCTGTTTCCTGTGTAGAATGTACGAATGCCACTATAATTTCTATCAGTTCCCTGCTTGGTAAAGAAACAGGAAGACAGAGTTAAGAATATCTATCATTGGATATGCTGTTCATGTGGGTCTAACAGATCTCTCTTTGTTTTTTCTTGTCTCTGCCCATGCAGCATACGTTCCTGAAGATGAGAAGGAAGCAGCCCTGCTGGATGAGGACCTGGATGGAGAGGACTCAGCTCAGGAAGGGGAGGAGCCTGCTACCAAGTTCCTATGTCAGGACAAAGACTTCCTTCTCAAGGACAGGCCAGGATCCACTGGCTTCCATGACTCCCCTAATGCTGCTGACTTTTCTGGTCAGGAACTGGACAGTGAGTCCCACCTGAGCGAATCCAGTGACAGAATGTCTGATTTTGAGAGCTCCTCAATTAAGAATGAGGATGATGTCCTCCTCTCTAAAGACCCCTCAAATGCCCTGTCCCTGTCTTCCTCCTCTGCCATGATGGCTGTTGCCAATGCGACTGCCCCAGTAAGTGGAGATGAGGCCATATTAGCCACAACGGGGTCTGTGGCTGACAGTCTGGAGAAGATGAAGGCCATTTACACCTCTTTCCTGACCAACTCCTATTGGTCCACACTGAATCTGAACCTGAGCCAGCCCCCTGCGGAAAAACCCCCTCGCAGTCACAGCAGCAGCAGTAGTAGCAGCAGTAGCAGTAGCTGTGGAAGTGGAGGTTATGACTGGCACCAGACAGCAATGGCTAAAACCCTCCAGCAGGCCTCACAGAACCACCACCAACACAGACTGGGTCTGGTTCAACATCCCACAGTGGCTGTATCCACAGCATCTACAGAACCCAACCTCTTTAGTACCGTCCAGCTGTACCGGCAGAGCTCCAAACTGTATGGCTCTATATTCACTGGTGCCAGCAAATTCCGCTGTAAGGACTGCAGTGGGGCCTATGACACACTGGTGGAACTCACAGTGCACATGAACGAGACAGGCCACTACCGCGATGATAACCACGAGACAGATGGTGAGGGTGCTAAACGGTGGTCAAAACCCAGAAAGCGTTCCTTGCTAGAGATGGAGGGGAAGGAAGATGCACAGAAAGTTCTCAAGTGCATGTACTGTGGGCACTCCTTTGAATCCCTTCAGGATCTAAGCGTCCATATGATCAAGACGAAACACTACCAGAAAGTGCCTCTGAAAGAGCCTGTTACACCAGTGGCAGCTAAGATTATCTCCTCGGCTCGAAAGAGAGCCCCTATAGATCTAGACATCCCTAGCTCACCTGACTCTAATGGAGGCACCACACCTAAGCCCACCTCCCTCAACGACTCTAATGACATACTCCAGAAAGTCACCAACCCTTACATCACACCTAACAACCGCTATGGACACCAGAACGGTGCCAGCTATGCCTGGCAGTTTGAATCCAGAAAGTCACAAATCCTCAAATGCATGGAGTGTGGCAGCTCTCATGACACACTGCAAGAGCTAACTGCTCACATGATGGTGACAGGACACTTTATTAAAGTCACCAACTCTGCTATTAAGAAAGGCAAACCCATTATAGAGTCACCCACCCCAGTCCCCACATCCAATTCAACAACTGAAGAAAAGGTCCAGTCTGTGCCCTTGGCTGCCACAACCTTCTCCCCTCCACCTGCTCCAGTGCCTCCTCCAGCCAGCATCTCCCCCACTGCCATGGTTGTGGAGATAAAAAAAGAGGAGAAGGAGGAGGAATGCACGAAAGAGCCCATCATCAACAATGGTAACAATTTCAACAAGGAGAAGAAAGCAGGAGTTGAGGAGGAGGCAGAGGAAAAGTTTGATATTTCTTCGAAATACACTTACCTGACTGAAGAGGATCTGGATGAAAGTCCAAAAGGGGGTCTTGACATCCTGAAGTCCTTGGAGAACACAGTGACCTCAGCCATCAACAAAGCCCAGAATGGAGCTCCAAGCTGGGGTGGATATCCCAGTATCCATGCTGCCTACCAGCTCCCTAACATAATGAAGCTCTCCTTAGGCAACTCCGGGAAGAGCTCCCCCCTTAAATACATGTTCCCTGGAGGGGAGATTCTCTCCCCCACTGGTAAGAGCCAGCCTATAATCTCCCCTTCCAGCCGCCAGAACTCCCCGCTGCCCAAAAACAACTTCCATGCAATGGAGGAACTGGTCAAGAAAGTGACAGAGAAAGTGGCCAAGGTAGAGGAGAAAATGAGAGAGCCCAGTGGGGTTGTTCGGGGATCTCCTCTGAGACGTACCACGCCCTCACCCTGCAACAGCGATGCAGGGGACTCAGCACGAGGAGAGTCCCCCAAAGAAAACAGAACAGGAGGCTGTAAAACTCCTGAGAAAGCAAGTGGAGTGGAAAAAGTAGCAGGGGATGGAAGTGGAGCCAATCACAGAGATTCAAATGGAGATATTTCCATAAAGGAGTCTGTGGAGAATGGAGTTGAATCAACGGCTGTGACTTCCCCCCTGTCTGCCTCCCTGTGTGGCAGTACGGCAATCATCACAGACCATCCACCTCCAGAACAACCATTTGTCAACCCTCTCAGTGCACTGCAGTCAGTAATGAACGTCCACCTGGGGAAGGCAGCTAAGCCTGCCCTGCCCTCCCTTGACCCCATGAGCATGCTGTTCAAAATGAGTAACAGCCTGGCAGAGAAAGCAGCGGTGGCTGCTTCCACCCCACCAGCACAGACCAAAAAGCCCAGTAATGACCACTTAGACCGCTACTTCTACCAGCAACATCTAAACAATGACCAACCCATAGATCTCACCAAAGGCAAAAATGCTGACAAAAACAGCAGTGGCGGTTCTTTGGGTTCAGCAGCTCTCTCTTCTACCCTCTCTACCCCGTCCTCAATTTCTCCCTCATCCACTGTCACTATGACCAAAGCCTCAGCTGCAGTAGCATCCTTCATGGCCACCTCCCCTTTGAGAGAAAACGCACTGTCAGACATCTCTGACATGTTGAGGAACCTGACAGAGAGTCAGGCTGTCTCCAAATCCTCCACACCTACCAGCCTGTCTGAGCGCTCCGACATTGAAGGTGTCACGCAGGAGGAGACAGAAGATATTTCACCAGCCCAGAAACGTAAAGGGCGCCAGTCCAACTGGAACCCTCAACACCTCCTCATCCTACAAGCCCAGTTTGCTTCCAGTCTGAGACAAACAAGTGATGGAAAGTACATGATGTCGGACCTGAGCCCACAGGAAAGAATGCACATCTCCCGTTTCACTGGTCTCTCAATGACTACAATATCCCACTGGTTGGCTAATGTCAAGTACCAGCTGAGGAGAACCGGTGGCACCAAGTTCTTGAAAAACTTGGATTCAGGTCACCCTGTGTTCTTCTGCAGCGACTGCGCCTCTCAGATCCGCTCACCATCCACCTATGTCAGCCACTTGGAATCCCACTTGGGCTTCCGTCTGCGAGATCTGGCCAAGCTTTCTGGGGAGCAGCTGCTCAGCCAGATATCACAGCAACATCACCAACGCCACACCAAAGGACTATCTGAAAAACTTCTCTCTAATCTCCACCCTTCCAGCCACCCTTTACCCTCCTCTCTACCCACATCCCTACCGTCTTCCTTACCCATCTCTCTGCCCTCTTCTTTAACCTCCTCTCTGCCCTCAACTGACTCCCCATCACCCTCCCCCGACAACGACGACGACAGTGGGGCCATGTACCAGTGCAAGCTCTGCAACCGGACTTTTGCGAGCAAGCACGCGGTCAAGCTTCACCTGAGCAAGACTCATGGGAAGTCCCCCGAGGACCATCTCATGTATGTGTGTGAGCTGGAGAAACAGTAGCACTGACTGTGGACAATGCTGCATTCTTTTGTAATGGCTCACTCTCTCTTGCCCTGTCTCTCTTTAGCGTTTCACAGACATTTCTTTCGAACAAAAGAAAGGATTATTAATGTGATGGAACTGCACAAAGATGACATACAACTACTGCTTTGAGTTTTGGCACATTTTTTTTTTTTAATTTTGTGTTGTATAGCAGTTGTTTTTGTTTGTTTCTGTGTGAGATAGACTCACTCTGGCCCAAGACAGGACAGGAATAGTGACTTTTTTCAAAATGTGCAGATCGGGGCTGTTGTCATGTCATGGAGAAGATATAGTATATGAAGGTTTAAAAAAAAAAAAAGAGATTCTAAAATGAAGTGGTGTGTATTTTGAAACTTGTGTAAATGGAATTAAGGTCCTTTATATTTTGGCATCACTGGGGTGTGATAAGCTGCATGCATAAATGAAACAGTTTAGTTAAACATTTTATAACTAAATCTGGTGCACTTTCCATGATTTTTTTGTTCTTTTTTTTCGCTCTCCCGCTCGCTCTCTTTTTTTTTTTTTTTTTTTTTTCTTTTTTGTGCTGGAGTCAGCATTTAAAATTTAACCCTCTGAGTACGTCGAAGCACTTCTACACCTAAGATCCAAACACTATTGACTCAAGATTTGAGATTGGGAATTACTGAAGCTATTGTGAGAATTAGATGGACAATGTGTTTCCCAAACATACAGTATGTTGAGTCTAATCCTAGACATGAAAGCATTTTTTTTAAAAAGGAGATTCTCTATTCACTGCAAGGTTTTAATCTTGGGCTTTATATTTGTCTGAGAGATGCTCACAGGACACAAGCATTGTAGCTATGTGGTGAGAAAGACAAAAAAAGAAATCTGAAGTCTTTTACTTTGGTTGATCAGGGACCTATATTAATTCAGGTCTGTGTAAAATATGTACATAAAAACATATTAACTAATTCCTGTCTAAATTATGCATCATTTCTATATTTTTTAATTTAAAAGGATTATGACTATCTGCTGGTGAACAGTATATGAAGACATGAATAAAATTGTTTTGCACAATAGTTTTATAAATGTGTTATTTAATCAAAGGATACGAAAAAGATAGGTAGCAAAAGGATGACAACAGGTGAATCTTTTTATTCCCAACTCGTGCTCAAAGGGTTAAAGACTCTTTTTACCAGACACTACTCTACATGTGCCGCTGTATGAACACTAAAAAGATATTAAAGGTTGTACAAAAAAAGATGTTACTTTATGAAGATATTTCACATGTAAACTGTTATTTATAAGCACTCTTGGTTGTTTCATATTGTTGAATGCCTTTTCGATTGGTCCTATTTTATTTTTTCTTTTCTTTTTTTTTGTTTTTTTTTGTTCTGTCTAATTACTCTGCCATGATTCCACACTGCAGCTTTATCTTTTTGGGATATGAAAGGTAACCATGGTTACACTAACCTCTTGAGTGACAAGTTCTGCTACATTTTTGGCAGTTAATTTGCTGAAGTAACTGACAGCTGCCAGTGTAGAGAAATAAAAAAAAAAAATCCTTATGTGTAAAATATCGGCATGTAAACAGCACAGATACTGTAATGCATTCTGTGCCGTTAGTCTTTTTCATTTCGTTCTCTCGTTTTCTGTTGTTGTTGTTCTTGACAATGAACCCCCATTATATGACTTCATATAACCTTGTTTTCTACTGCAGCATTAAAAAAAAGGAAACAGTTTTTTGCAATAATGTGTGTGTGAGCATCTTGTGTCATGGCTATCAATTATGTGTGTGCTGTGCAGTCCCTAATGAGCACATTAGACTGGGAGTGTGTCAGCGTCTGTCTGTGACGAGCTGCAGACTAGTTTACAGTGAGTGGCAGTAGCGGGGCCGTGTGGGAGACAAACACACACACACACACACACACACACACACAGAGAGACACACACACACACACACACACACACACACAGAGAGAGAGACACACACACACACACACACACACATATGCAAACAGACACCTCATTGTTGGGCTTTCCCTGTAGCCTCTTCTGCTCTCCTCGTGGCTTAGACTATGGCATATATAAGACAAAAGAAACACCCTCAGAAACAGTTAACAATCATTGTAAGGGGGCAGTGAAACAATCAGACAACCATAGAGCATCTGAGCTCCACTCACCTTCCTTCTATTGCCACAGGATGTGAAAACATAAAGACACACACACACACACACACACACACAAGTTTCCCTTCCCTCCATATCTCCAGCTCTATAATTACCTCCAACGTCCATTTTGTGACTACTCTCCGCTAGGTAAGAAACCTGGCAGGCATATTTGTTTAGGCTTCATGGGAGATGACAACAATGCTGACAAGATGAGCAGGTCCTTTCAAGTGTTTATTTATTCATAATTTTCCCTGTCCAGAGCTGTGATTAAATAGGAATTGTATCACTATCAATTTGATGATATGTGCTGCACAACAGTATGATATAGATAAAGCGAAGAGTTGAAGCTTTACAGGAGGAAGAGATCTATGAGAGCTGCTTTCTGTCCAAAGATCTACGTGAGAATCTCTATATGTTCAGTACAGATAAGGGAATGAGAATACAGAGGTAGGTTTTAGCTGGAGAAAGAAATGTTGAACCGCCAGCACATACACTATATCATCAAATCTGCTCATAAAAACACACAAGTGCATTACATAAACATTACAGAGTGAGACAGTGCAGTGTGTTCCTGAAATACTTCTTTTTTTTTCTTCATTCTGCGACTTAATACACCATGCTGAAAAAGACAACAACACACACATGGGCAAGTACACACACTTGCACACAACACAAACACACAGTAACTCTGAATTGTACAGACCAGTACAGCAAATGATCTTCTTTTCTTCACACAGACGCACAAAAGGCCAGTACACACACACACGCACACACACACACACACACACACCTCTCAACAGCCAGGTATAAGGACTTCATCCGCAGTGACAAGGTGCCACTTTGTGTGAAAATGTCAGCCTTCAACAGTGCAGCCTGAAGTCTGGCACCGTATTTAAGGCTCTCATTAGCCTCAAAGAAAATATGCGTGAAATTGAAGTGTAAGAAAGCCATTTTCTCTCTCCCTGCCTTCACATCCGGCGAGCAGAGGCGAGGGCTTATTAAGGTTCAAAACTAGCATGCGGGAGACAATGGGCATCGCCACTGGGAAGTGTACACACTACACACACACACATACACACAGAGGGAAACATTTGCATGTTCACGCATTTACTATGTATCTCAATGTAGTCATTATGTGCACTAAACCCCATTCATTACAGTCAGTGAAGTAAAATAATGAGTAAGTGCTGACCTCAATACACTGATCATCCTGAGACAAACATCATTTTTCTTTAAAGCACTCTATAACTTCAGTTCATCTCAGTTTAACACAACACCGTTATATGTCTGTAGATCATGATGATTTACATACAAACTCTTACAAAAAGGGAAAAAAGGTGGTTAACATTAATATAATAATCTTGAAGGATTCAGTCTTGGTTGATTTGACAGCATTTGTGGTTAGTGGTGATGATGAAAGTGAACTTTAATAATGCAGGCCCAAGAGTTGCATTCGAGATAACACATGCATGCACTGGGGGCAGTTAACACACCTTTATACTCAGCAATGTGGAGCAAATTTGTCTTTTTACAGTGCAAACAAACAGTGGGTTAGGAGGTTCCATCATGTCACATTGCATTAATAAACCTTCAGTCAGACAACTGTTCAACTCTGGCTATGCTGGAAAAGATACCAGTAACAATGAAAATGATGTCATACAAAGACAATTACATTATGTGAATACACTACACAGCTTTTGCTTTGTACATTTTATAAAAATTGGGTTTTATGCAATGGAAATCATAATTATTATTAACTTTAACTTGACTGTAGGTGGGTACACATCATCCAGTTACAATCTTGTGTCTCATGCATCAAGACAAAAAATAGACAGGCGCGCTAGCTTAAAATGCCAAACATTTGCTACTTTGAGTTTGTAAACATATGTCATGTCACGAAACATTTCACTCACGTTATTGCCATGGCCCTCGGGTGGCATTATTAGTCTGTCAGTCCTCCACTTTTGGAATGGATTACCATGAAATTTGGTACAGATATTCATATCCCCCTCGGGTTTTTGCAACCAACTGAATACTCGTCATCTCACCCTTCCCTTTCAAGTGGGTAAGAGAGAGCCATTGTTTGGTTTGTCTGTTCTTGGCTACTGTAGAAACATGACGATGCAACATGGCATATAAAAGGCTCATTCTAAGTTAACAAAAACACACAATTCTTATTTACAGGTGATTATACACCAATGAAAACATGGTTATGAATATTATATACAATTTCTGCCATGTTCTGCCAATGGATTTTGGTAAATCTGACACACTGGACCTTTAACTTTTCCTTCCTTTCCTAACACCTTCATCAGGTCACCAAATAGCAAATACCTGTGAAACTATCGTGTGCTTATCACACTAAATTAAAATAGTTGACATTGTTAACTTGAAAACTGCTAAATATACTCCTGTTATCATGGGCATGGTGCACACTTTAGACATCAAATGAAAACAAAACTAATACATATTTTCATGGATAATAAAGATAATCATTAGTTGCAGCCCAACCTCTGTCCTAAGGTATAATGTGTGCACATGTGGCCATCCTAACTGCCTGAAAAATGCATAACAATTAAACATGATTGCTCCATTCTGTGAAGTATGTAAAATGTTCAGTGGGAAGTAGACTTTCAGAGATGTAAAGGGACTGCACTGCCTGAAGCCAGCCATACCAGTGAACATTAACATCTTAATAGTGGTTTTGGAGATGGTGCTATGTGCCAACATACCACACCCTCATTGTAGCCCACACAATGCAACCGTCAGAATCCCCCAGGAACATAGAGAGAGCCTCCACAACAGTAAGCTGCTCACATGCATTTGGGGAAGGTGTGCTGCAGATCCAGATAGCTTTATCTAAAGCAGGGGGCTGGTGGGAGGGTGGGAATACAAGCTCGATGGATCTACTCCACACAATGGAATCACACGGCATAACACAAATAAAGCCAGGGTACAAGCAAGCACACTCCTTACACAAAGACACACAGAGAGCACCCTGTCCATCTCACGTCCTCTCCATTTCTTTTTCTGTTCCCATTTCTTCTCTCTCCTGTTCTTTCTTTCACTTGCACGCAGTCACAGAGACACATTGGGACCTATAGGCAGACCGGGCCTATGCCGTACACATCCTGAACATGATATATTTCTGATTGCTTATATTTTACTGCTGTAGCTTAAAAGACAAGCAGTGGATCATTTTCAGAGCAGGCCTCATCTCTCTCTGAATTGATCTGACTGATGCCAGGAATAATTTAACACAGCAGATTTTGCCACATGCTCAACTTTGTTGATGATGACAAAACTTTCCTGAAAAGAAAAAAAAAAACTTAATTTATTCAGGATACGTTGATGGAACAGAAACAGAAGCATGGTTTTAGGGATGACAACATCGTTGGGTTGGACTGCCTGTCCTAAGGACTTTGTTGATCCCCTGGCTTTTCCTCTTACACCATCTACATTGTCAGGACTTTGGTTTAGGACCAAATAACGGCAGTTCCAATCAGCTTCATATTTAGTGCTAATTAGCAAGTGCCCACATGCTAACTTCCTTTAACCATGATAATAAACATGTTAAACATTAGCTGCTACACGTCAGCATTTTAGCATTGTCATTGCGAGCATATTAGCATGCTGACATTAGCAATTAGCTCAAAGCATTGCTGTGCTTCAGAGAGCCACTAGCATGGCTGTTAAAGCTTCTGAAACATTTAAGAAAGAAAGAAAAAAAAAAGAAAGCATTTAAAAGTTTAATATCTTTAAAATTTCTCTTGAACATAAAATATATATGACTACACAAGCAGCAATCAAAGTTAAAGTTCAGAATTAAACGCACATAACAGTTGTTATTAAAAAAAACTCAGCTAATCTATTTCATCAGGACTGTGTGGATGAAGTCCTGCCCATTTCAAACAAGTCAGAAGAAAGCAAACTAATGCAAAATAAACCTCTGCTGTGAAATATCCAAGCTTTGACGGAATTTTGATTTTATAGGATTTCAGAGGATATTTTAGTTCATAGGATTCCATCGCCAGTAAAGCTGACTGAGAAAGCAGGTTTTCAGGCCTTATGACCATATATTTGTACAGTTTTTACTGTATGTATTCTGTACGCATATTACATATAGTTCACAATAGCTACACATACACATGCAGTCAGTGAGGGACAGGACTCTGGCTCTTTGCCAACAACATGTCGGTCAAACAACATATTATTCTGAGAGGGAGACACTTTATTAACAAAAAATCCACTCAGTGTTATGGGAATACTTGTGGTATTTTCTAACAAGGAAGGATTTACACATTGAATGTGATCAGGGAGATAGAGTGAAGGTAAGAAGGAAACACAAACCTCACATGAAGCCATCACTGCAGTCACAGCCCTAATGCTTTGCCACAATACATCTGCACTGAAAACTTACTATTTTGACAGCCCCACTTACTTTATTGAGCCTTTATTCTGTATAGCAGTAGAGAAAATGCAAAGCTTGTACTACCCTGTTTACTCTGTTGATATTGATTGACTGGAGTTTCAACTCAAAGAGGGCTTCCTAACAAATATCTGCCAAGATCTGCCAAGAGGCTGTAAAAGCTTAGTCTGCCTTGCTTCAGCGTCGTCAGACTCAACCACTACTACTGTCTGACATGAAATGGTTCACATTGATTTTTAATTCTATACTGCATATTTTTGCTTTGTTATTTGCAGTATCGTGTGAAGTATCTAGTGGCATCTTGCGGCGTAGTTGTGAATTGCAACCCCCTCCATTCGCCCTCCCATTTCAAGCATGAAGAAAACACTACTGTATTTGCGTAATGTGCAAAGAATGCCAGGCGCCCATGTTTGGTTTGTCCATTTTGGGCCACTGAAGAAACATGGTGGTGCAACATGGTGGAAGAGGACCCACGGTGTCGGTAGATATAAAAGGCTTATTATATGGTAACAAAAAGAGAGCCCCCTAAATCTTACACACTGGATCTCTAAAGGTATTATTCCCCTAAAATATTACATGTATTACTGTGGAACTTGCAATGGACTCTATCGACCTCAAACAAAGCCAGACAAGAACACTGAAACAGATTCTCAGGCTGCATCACTGAGACTTTTCTTGGGATACACTGACAGCACACACTAATTATATGGAGATATGGGCAATGATGCTGTGTTTAATCATATCCAAAATTCCATAAATTCAAGCTGTCAATTGGGGAAAGAGTTTATGTCGGGCTAGTGATAATTACAAGTCTGACATATGGAAATACTCCGTGGTCACTGTTTTCTCCCACTTGGCATCTTGAAATGCAGAAGTTTGTCAATACAGCCTGCAAACACTGCAGCCATTCCACCATTTCTGGCAGTTCATAAGGAAAATTAAAGCCTGAATTATATTTACAACTAATATGCTTGTATTTGCCTAAAGTCGATTTAAAAGTAGAATAACAACCTGCTGTTAAAATTGAACTCATTCGGCTGTGAAACATCAAAGAAACGTTCTGTGAGACCAAAGGATCACCCTCTGATTCTCTGTCTTCAAGTCTCTTAGTCGTTAATTCACCAGAACAACTCTTCTTGGTAACATTACCGGGGCCTTGATTCACTAATGTCTTGCTTTGGGAGAGAGTTATTCATTTGTACAACCAATGATTTCTCAGATCATGGGAATGGCATATGTAAATTCTGTCTGAGGAGGTTCTTGGGCTAGATTCCTTAAGAAGACTATGGGAAATATGCCAAGAGACTTGGAAGTTGCACATCAAAGTCACACATCAGAAGCAGCTGGAAGGTAGAAACATGACATGCCTCCTTGCTTTCTTCAATTCAATATTTAAAGAATTCTTACAAGGGTTAACTTTAAGGTTTCATAGTGCTGCTCTGAATCTCCTTTTTGGTGCACAGAAGAGGAAGAACAAACACTTTCATGTTTAAATAGGCCGAGGTTAACTTATCATATTTATCCACACACATAAACAAAATATAAAAATAAATAAATGAATAAAATGCAAATATATATTTATATAAAATAACAAAATATACTATTGTTTTAATGTATTTTAAAATTACAAAATCACCCATAAATTATTATTAGTAGTTATTATTTAGGGTGTAATATATTTTGATGAAGGCATTTTAAAGTATCCTTGTCATTTCATGAGGTCTGTAGTTAAAAACTATCCAAATATCCATAGTGCGTTAATATTCATACCGTATGTTGTCATCTGTCTGCAATGGCCAATCATGTTCTTGAAAACCTTTAGGCTTATAAATATAGGGGAAAAATTACTTAGAAATATCGGTAAAGAAAGAGAAAATGCACGTGAAGATGCAGGTTGTGTTTTTATTTACAGTAAGGGGTTATGTGCTGGACTATTTGTTGGCCCGGAGAACTCTTGATATCACTGAGAGGTTGGCAGGCAATCCGGTAATCCGGATCCGGTCTTCCGGTAAAGAAATAGTCAAACACATAAGCCCACGTAAAACCCTAACATTTAAAAAAATGTTTCTGGCTTCAATAACTAACATAACATAATTAGTGAGGTGTGAATTGTGGTACCTTTGGACAACCAGGAAGATGAGGTTTTCAGGCCCACGGTGCAGGCGAACGCTGATGGGGAGTGATTGCCACAACCGGAGCTTGGCAAGTGGGCAGTGTAACCAGGCTTAGCAGCCAATGACAGAGGTGAAAAGAACGAAGAGGACGTTGATGGAAGAAGCTAAGAAGGAAAAAAAGGAGAGAGTGACCAAGCAAGAAGCTGCTGTCAAGAGAAAATCTCAGACTGACTTTTAGTTGTTGGCGAGAGCTTCATGAAATGAAAGTCTTGCTGTTGGACTAGTAAGTAATATTAGCTGAATGCTATGTCTTGTGTTGTTGCACTTGCAAGTGCTAAGTTGTTGACTCGCTAATTTTTGATCATAAGTAATGTAATCATAACAAATACATGTGTACAACTGTCCATATTCAACACAGTGGTACTGCACTCGTGCTAAATTGCTAAATGTTGCTTTAAGGCTTGGTCATACCAGCAATCAAAACAGCAAAATTTCAAATTCAAAATCAGATTCAATTGAATTTCTGTGATCAGTATGATGGTTTCCAATCAATGTGAGACAGTATTCAGCACAAATACATCTCTTGGATGAACTGTACTAATGGTAACTGGTTAGTGTAGGTAGCTTGCCTAGCAAATAGTCACAGTGCCACTGGCACTGCCACACACTACCAAACACAGGTATCTCATAGTGGCACTTTGCTAGACTTTAAAAAAAAGATAGGATATACACGTGTATTCAGTTTATTTAGGTATATCTAATAATCTGATAACTCAATGTATATGCTAAATGTAAAGTGAATATAAACTAAACAAAATGTAATCATGAATCATTCCAACTTTGGAATTTTCTTTATTCTTCCGTGACAGCTATCACTTCTCATGCTAACTATTATGTTAGTATGCTGTGATATGAATTGAAATGCATACCTCAATGCCCTAACGAAGAGCCAGTCAATCATTTTGTATGCTGTTACCTGCAACACCATAGAGCTTCTCTGGACCCCTACGTTTCCAAAGTATCTTAAAATAACGCATGTGATGAATGTGCAATTTCCCTAATTTACGGCTTGCTGCCATACTCAGGGCTTTGGGCTGGATGGAAATCTTAAATGGGGCTTGAACAGCACTCCTCACAACAAGAAATCAATATGCCATGCAGCCTAGAGAGGCGACCCGCTATCTGCTGTGGCCGAGGCGACGCTCGTGGGGTAATTTCCTCTAAACGCTACAAACACAGCTCAGCCACTTCACCGACACAAATAGAATCCCAGTCACACGCTCTGACACACATACACTCAAGAAGATGTATGCTCAATGTGTACATCAGTGTGTGTGTGCTTGTGTGCATGGTTGAGATACTATATATCACAATACTGTGTATACAGCACTATATACTGTATATACAGTTCATATATATATATATATATATATATATATATATGTGTGTGTGTGTGTGTGTGTGCTTCCTGGCATTGTGAGTATAGTATAAATATTATTTGCTTGTGGGTATGATTCAGTGTTTAGTATGTGTTTAGTGTGAGTATGTGTGATTTTGCAGGTAATCTATGATCTATCCAGTTTCTGCCGCTTATCCAGAGTTGGGTTGAGGTGGCAGCAGACTACTAGAAAATCCAGAAGTCCCTCTCCCCAGCGACATTATATGAGATGTATAATCTCTCCAGCATGTTCTGGGTCTACCCTGGGGGTTCCTACCAAACCTCCACATGAAGGCACCCAGTAGAGATTTTGATCTGATGCCCGAAGCACCTCAGCTGGTTCCTTTTGACAAGAAGGAGCAGTGGCCATACTCCAGATGTTGCTCCCTCCAGATGTCTGAGCTCCTTTACCCTATCTCTAGGGCTGAGCACAGCCATCACAAACAGAATCTGTGACAGCCCTCACACTGAGAAGGTTTTTGACTAAACATAGAGGCACAGCTTTCACTTTGGTTATAAAAGGACTGAATTGCTCATAAAAACAGCCCCAGTACCACACATTCCCTCTTCTTTCCGCTGTATCTACATTGCTCCTGCGTTGGATATGAGGTCCCAAAATCAGTTGGAGCACACCCTCTAGGGGGCCTCACCCAGACGTTACCATTTCATCCTCAGACCACCCTAAGATGTTTACCAAGTCTGTTTGGCAGCCTCATTTCCATCTGATTCAACTCTCCATCAGTTGACAGGTTGGCTCCTCTCTTCACCTGAATGTCCAAGACACATAACTACAGATTTGTCAATTCAGTTCTATGTGCAGCTGTAGGTTACACATGCATTTCTTATGGTTACATTATTTATGATCAAATACAGTCAACAACTTTGTTAATGCAAAGGGCCAGTGTGTAGGATTTAGTAGCATCTTATGGTGTAGCTGCTGATTGTAACCCCTTCGCCTCACACTCATCTAGGTGAAACTAGGGTCGGGGTCACAAAATGCACGAAAGCGTAAAAGGTCCTCTCTGGAGCAGTTGTTTGGTTTGTTTGTTTTTGGGTACTGTAGAATTACAGCGGACTCTGTGGAGAAGCAGCATTGCTATATATAAAAAGTCTCATTGTAAGGTAACAACAACACAATGATTCCTATTTTTAGATGATTATTTACTAATGAAAACATAGTTATGCATAAACACTCCATTTATGCCATAGTCTGCAAACAGAGCCCCCTAAATCTGACACATTGGACCTTCAGTGTTGTCTTACATTACAGTTTTCCATTACAGTGTTTCCATCATGTGGCAAAAATGTGGATGGATGGATGGATGGATATAAATAGAATATATAGAAATCATGTTTGCTTGCAGTATGAAGTTATTTAATTATTATTAAATAGAGGAAAAGGTCAAATTCACATGAAGTTGTACAGCGCTGTGTGCAGGGTATAATTCAGCTGTATACAGCATTTTGTGGAGAATATTGCTGAGCATAACTCATTCCACCATCTCTAAGGCCTGAGCTATTTTTAGAGTCTGGATGGCATTATTATTATTGTACTTACTGTGTAATTACCATCAACTGTCAGTGATGTCATCCCCATGTTTGTTAAGAGACCTTCTGAAGCTTGGATTTATAGGTTAAGGGCTTGCCACTTTCTATGCTGCCAGTCACTTAAGCCATAAAAACTACATTTAGTCAAGCAGTAGGGATTCTAAGTGGAGCTCAGGTGGGACAAACGCTGTAAATAAACAAAACACTGCAGGGTCTGCATTTGTGTGGGTGTGTTACAATAAAACATAAATCAGGAAGTCCAGTTTGAAGACAAAGACATAGTGAAGTGCTTGAAAGTCATAATGGCAGCAATCGTTTCTCTTTTCTGTCTTGTGAGATCAGTCAGTATAGCCCAATGTTACAAGCTAAAATATAATCTATGTGTGGCTGTTGGGTTGCAGCAAGTCAAACCAGGGTACAATATGTTGTCCTACATTTTTAAGAGGTTTAAAGTGGGTAAAAACAGCTTGAGATTAGTATCTTGTGGCACTGCAGTGGTACTGTATCTTAACAGACCTAATCTGCATGGAACTGAACCCCAGTGATGGTCACTTGGGAATAGCTAGCATTGTTACCGAAATAGCTATCGAGACCCGAGCACTAGCAGATGACTAGGTGACATTTATTATCAGTTGAGTTACACCTCAGTGGATCAGCTAATTCAAAAACATAAAGGGCAGTGAGGGACCTCTGGTCATAAGCATTATGTGGCACGCTCAGCTAGCATTAGCTGACAAGCTTACCTAGCCTGCTAACTGTATTGTTCCGGAGTTAACAAATGAAGTGAAGTTTAATCTTTTGTATTTACATTACATCATCACAGAAGCAAATATACAGTACATACATTTATGCTGTATCTATATCTAATTAACCAGTGTGATAATGGTGATTAAAGTCACTTTTTTCATGGAACTGTAGGCAAGACTTCATTAAAAGCAGTAGTAGTAGTAGCATGCTAGTAGGTTTGTACCTTCTTAGTCGAGATGCTTTCTACAGTCTTTAATTAATACACAAGCAGAAAAAAACGGGCCGTTATGTCGTTCCACCCACTGAGGTTCACATTATCTCTGTCCAAAGCAAATGTTTAGATCTCAAACTCTATCCGCCGTTCTGAAGATGCCTTTCAGCCTCTGATGACAAAGTATCTAATAGGGTCGAAGGTGAAACAAGCTGACCCTGGTGATAAGAGAAAGTGCTTAGTGTCATTATAAGTGACCCTCAATAGGATCACGTCAGTGGTCAAATCTGCCCCCAGTATTATACGTATGGGCTCATGTGTGGACGTGCGTGTGTGTGTGTGTCTGTCCTTAAGGACCTCGACCTCCCCATGCACAGCCTTCGGCACTGATAGTGCAGCTGCATTATGAGGTCAAATGTGTGACCCCATTCAAAAGGATGAGCAGTGTTTTCGTTTAATAGACAACAACAGAGCCCTGCTTCATGCTTAGAGTGCACCCTGTGCGATATCAGCAGATTAGTGCAAATTAGATTTGCTCTAATCTCGAAATTTAATTTGTCAATTTCGAAGTTTGTCATTAAAGGAAATCCACGTGTTGAGATCGAAACGAACGCACGTCCTCAATGTTGTTAATGCAGTTCATTTGAAGGTGGTGAGAGAAGATTTCAGTGGCTATTGATTGGTTTGGTGATCACTCTATTAGTAGGTAGCCATGAGGTGAAAAAAACATAAAAAAACACACTAGTCTGATCGTGTTTGTTGTGATCAGCAAATTATCTGAGGTTTAGACATTAGAAGGTAGTTGCTACGGAAACATGGACTGTGTGGAAGTTGCAGCTCCTGCAAACTTATTTTCAGTATTTGATTATTACATCCTGCTACAGCCTCGTGCATATTAGGTCTATATAAAGATATCATGACAAAGAAATCGAGCAAGAAAGTTAAATCAGCACCCCAACACTGAAGAAGGCAGGAATCCAAAAAACTGTGAAGATAATGCTAAGGCTAATGAGGACAAGGACTGTTCTTTTTCACGCCATAATCGGGGAGGAAAATGAAGAACTAGTTGTGATGAAACTGCAACCAAGATCTTACACAGGACATGTTTTTACTGTGAGAACACTGATAAGGCACACGAAGACCTATATGAAGTTTATTGGGTGTGTATACAACTTTTTCAAGCTATGCAATGATTATCTCTCATGCAGAAATGAATCATAAGGTTGCCAAACTTAAGATAACCAGAACTCATGTTGTCTAACTCATGAGATCCCTTTGGTGTGATGTTACAGCACACTCTCTGATTTATAGATAACTTTTGTTCATGTTTTGACATGCTCGTGTGACTAAATGTCTTCTCAGATGAGCGGAAGATAGACCACAAGATCCACAAGCAAATTGGTGCAGTGTTGGTAGTAATGCATGCATTGTACTGGACTGTTGCAGTGATGAGGGACCTATGTTGCAACTCTACTTAGCTATGTTGCAACTGTGAACTAGAGAATGACCGGAGAGTTTCAAGTAACCATGATGAGTTGACACCTGAAACAAGGAGATAGTACAAACTCTGCTGAAAGGAAGCAGTTTGGACATCAGGAGAGGACCACCTGGCTTTCCTGTGGAGGTACTCAGGAGGAGACCCAAACAGGCCCAGAAAACACATGAAGGGAACATCCAATCATCTTACATTAAATGAATGTAACTTTTATCAATGGCGTCTTAGCATTAACACATGCATGTACAACAAAATCCTCTAAATTGCCAGTTTTTACTTGCAGCCACTTCCCCAAACTCACTTCTCATGTGCTCATCATGATCAGCTGAAGTCAGGAGAAAGGAGCGTTAGGGCGCTTCCTATTCTGTTTGCCTGATATCCAGGAGATCACACCCCTCTCACTGCTCTGCTTCAAGCTCATTATTGCGGTTAAATTATTTCCTCCCACAAGAACGTTAATTAACACACACGTCCAGACCACGTCTGGCACAAATTGATTACAACATCAGAGCCAGCGAGTGTGTGTGTGTGTGTGTGTGGCTGGCCTATGCAGGAACAAAAGGCGACTGGCCCTCGGTGGGGCCTGCAGGCCTCTAATGGCAGCAGAAACATATTACATATGCCACACAATGTATAGCCTACTACACCCAGTGTGTGTGTGCATGTAAAATAGAATGCATGTCTTTTCTGAACATGCTAATGAGAGAGGGGAGGTAATGTGCATGTGTGTAGCTTTAACAAAAGGGACTGTGGTAATCAAGAGGTATCAGACACAAACACAAAAAGACAAGCACCCGCGTGGCAGCGCAAACACGCACATACACACACACGCACACTTCAAAACCAAGGACATGAATTTTGTCATTACAACGGAGCAGGATGGGTAATTTCAGGCTTGGCCTCAATCACCAGTGTTAAGCATAATTTCAGTCCTGAAGGGGTTAATTAGGGGCTGTGAGGAGAGGACTGAATTAATTGGCTTGTGCCTGAAAAGACAGAGAAAATAATAGAGGGGGAGAGAGAATGGTTGTGACGTTTTCATACATCAGAATCAGTTGACAGTGTTGACTTGTCATGGCTATAAATATGTGGAATAATTAGAAGAAGTGTTTGATGGAAAGTAAATGACTTACAGATGTTAAAGGATGAGGCTCGCAATACTCTATATTATTTCTTATAGTTAACAAATTCATGCAAAGACCAAAAAACCAACACTGCACTGATCCGACTGACATTGTCTGAGTGTCCAAAGCCTGATATATCTGATTCCTCTGTGCCATAGAGCTCCACTGTTGTCCAAAGCACATCAGTGAGCCACGCTGCTGTGCTGGGTGACATGTTCTGTCATTACCATGAACACACACACACACACACACTGTAGTTTATTTTAAGTCAATCCAACATACACACACCAAATCTCTGAATTGCACAGCACTTCTCCAATTTTGACAAACAGGTCTGGTGATGCGCTTACTGACTGACTGTTATTTCCATGATTGGAAAAAGAGGTTTGTTGGCGGGAAGAATGGGAACATCACCTTACTGCGTAATTATACACACATCACATGTAGGTGCAGGAGAATTGGAAAGCATTAAAGTCTGTGTAAAGTAAGAATAAATATGTGTTCTGAGTTTGTCAGACCAATGAAGAAAGTGTTATTAACCATCCAGCCAAATTTGAATGATTAAAAATATCGACGAGTTTATGAAATTAGGTGTCAAAATCAGGTAAAAATGAATTCTCAGCTCCAGGACTGTGGGGGCGTGTCCTCTGAATGCGCTGAAGCCACGCCCACTCGTGGGAGCAGTCAAGCAGCCATTCTGAAGCGACTGAAACGTGTCAGATGAGTTCAGAAAATGATATGACTAACTTTGAAACACTCTGAGTGAGATGAATGTATCTCTATCTCTCTGCTAGGGGTACAGGGGTATGCTCAGGGTGGCCTCAGCATGTCATCGAGCCACCTTTTAAGGACCGCCCACAAAATCCTGGACTGAAAACTGGTGAAAAACTGTTTGAACCTCTAACTCCACATTTCAGTAATATATCGTTCAAAGCCTTTTCACATGTTTTCAGCAACTATTTTCCAACATATTTAATGTATTTTGAAAGAAATCTCAGAATTGCCTCTTCTTTGTGGAAGCCAGACACACAGGCTGCTGTAAGTTTAGAAGTAGCAACTCTTAAATTGGCATGTCTTTGATCAACATGTAAAGTTAACTGCCTCTAACAAATAAAAATGACGCTGAATGACACAGATGCATCACTCACTTGGTAAGAACAAACTAACAACCCAATCAGAAAAAGGCAGACGTGAACATAATGTCAGACTGATTATGGATGAACCAGCACACCATGTGTTCTGTGTGACAATGTTTAGCTTGAAGCAGTGCAGGTGGTGACTGATTGATACGTGTTCTCTGCTCTGTGCTTACTATAGCTATATAAAGTATGCACTCGCTGCTGGGACCGCTCGGTATTACAAACCTGTACGCTTGACTCGACCTGACTCAACTCAGCACTTCCTGTACACGCTGAACTGCAGCCTGCTCAGGAGCTTCGGGGCTCGGCAGATTTGTTAATGCAGCTACCAGAGTCAGACAGTAGATTCAGTAGATTAGGCTGTTATTGTTAGCCCGTTAGTCTGCGGATAGTACTCCTGGCTGCCTGCAGACTTTTAGCAAGACTAATTGCTGCAGTTAGGTTGATAGTTAGACAACTTTTAATGCCTGTTAGTGTTGCATTTTGATTTAAGTACTACAATCACCTCGAGGTCATCTCTTATTTCTGCAACTGTCATGATATAACATACATACCAGATGGCAGATTTTTATTTATTTGCTGTAAAAAAATAAAAATACCCCTACTTTTTGACTGAAACTATATAACATTTTTTTTTTTTTAAATAATCAATAAGAAGTTCTGTGCTTGGGGCTAAGTTTGTTAAGAAATATAGATCAATGCAAATACAGAAAGACAATATGGGATGAAATGTGAGGTTCAGAAGGAATGAGGTGAGCTGGACAGGTGAGTATCTGAGACGCACAAGGAAGCTCTTTGCATCTGCATTTTTTTTAATCTCTTCTTTTATTTAAGTGGAGGTGCGTTGATGGGCGCTATGCCTGAGTGCCCATGAAACAGAGCTGGCAAAAAGCTGATGGGGAAAAAAAAAAAGAAAAGAGTCCTCCATCCCCTCACTCTGTCTCTCCGTCTCTCTCCCCCTTCCTCTCTGCAGTACTGAAAGGCTCATCAGGACTTGTCATCGCTCTAATGAATATCATTTAAATTGCTTTGTGTATGGGAGTGAGTTTGGATGTCGATTTAATTTGCGCATGTGTTTGAGCTCTTGTGCTTGGCGGGGCGGACGGACGGAGAGCGGCAGCCCTAATGAAACGCCGGCCTCGGTGACAGGCTGACGAGGCCCGACCCGATCAGACGGCTTTGAAAAGAAATTCTGACAGGGCGGCGGAGGTAGGGAATGCAACACACACACACACACATTCACACACAAGCACGCAGACAGAATGGAAGCTACAAAGATGCAGAAATACACAGAAGCGCACATATTTACACCCAAGCACGTGGAGATTAAGACACAAGATACACACTTGTGCAGGAATATTAATATGTACCTATTTGCATGCAAACTCAACTAAACACATGTACAGAGATAAATATCAGCACACATCAAATCTGCATTTCAGGAAATAAACTGACTTCAAGCCAGGTTTGTGTTATCACACCATCCCAGTGTGTTGTGCTATAGCGACGCTAGCTGAGCACCTGTCCTAATTTGCAGATCCTATCCCCTTTTAGTGCAGCCTTGCTAATGATGGCACCTCAGTGTCCCTGAGCTGGGGGAATATGTAAAATAACACCCGCCTCACTCTGCTCAAGATGAGCCTTACCAGGCTATAAGCATGGCCTTATCAAAATGAAATTACAATATATGCTGATACCGTATTTCAGCAAGCCCAACCCTCCCACAACCCCCCACTCCAAATCCTCGCATGTGCACTCCCATCGCCGCACACCCGGTGAAATATTACAACCTTTCCCAAAGCAAAAGATATAAATCCGCATTGAGGAATTGCAAAAACAGCACAAAGCATTCCCAGGCCAGCCTCTATCTAGTGAGGCGCTTATGATTTAGCATTGCAGGTGTATCAAGAGCTCACTCTCCATCCCTCCCCCCTCCTCTCTCTCTCTCTCTCTCTCTTTGCCTGTGGCACACCAACTAGCGTGGCCGCGGCGCCACCCGCTCAGCCGCAGCGCCCTGTTTCATTACTATCACCCAGAGGTTTTTTAATTGAGTCAGATCCAATTATGAGCCAGCAATTAGCTATTAATGTAATCAATTACTCCTCCACGCTTGTCACATCAGAATGTGATGCAGATGTGGAATGTGTGTACGGTGCATTCAGCGCATTACCAGGTTTATCACAGTCATGGTGTGGAAAGGGAAAAGGGCCAAGGTAAAAAAAAAAAAAAAAAAAAAAAATTAATTATGAGATATGAGAAGACAGAGCTGATATGAGTGTAACCTGTCTGAAGAAATGCTCTGCACATGATCTCAACTGATTCTTGTCTGTCTCTCCATCAAAGCAAAGAAAAGTGAGGCTGATTTTTCTGGTATGTGCATACCAGTATTCATGAGAAACTAGATTACACGCACTGTTTGTTAGTGTGAAATCCACATATACATACATTTAGTCAGTAATCAGATTTCTGCCTTACTGCTGACTTTAATTTGGAACGATGGCTCAGTTATTTGGAGGTTTTCCATAGAGCACAAATGTAACCAAATTTGACAAAAGTCAACTGTTCAGCTTTGAAAACTTCTAGAGCCTACTTATTTTCAGTTTCAGCATTAGTCAGACCTTTAATGCAATTATTTTGAATACAAGGATGCTTTGTTAAAGGTTCAGTGTGGAGGATTTTATTGGTATGTAAAGTGGTAAAGTTGTAAATTACAATAAACTGAATACTGCTCACCTTCTATACGAAAGGCACAATGTGGAGCCAGTGCTAGGTTTGTCCGTTTTAAGCTACTGTAGAAACATGGCAGTTGAACACCCTGAAGTACACACTGGACCTTTAATTCACTATATGTAATGATCTTTCCTTTCGTCCTGTCATTCTGCTGTCACAGCGTTACTTTCCCTGTTATAGAAATTCATTTTGTGTTTTCAAGCACATGTGAAAACACAAAATGCATATTCATGGCCATAACCACATATTTAGACACCGTTATGAGAGATGCTTATTTATTCCCATACCATTTGATATATTATATTATATATTACATTTTGCAAATAGTTTTTTAATAGTTAGTAAATAATTTACTACTTTTCTTGTATAGATCAGTCATAAGCCATCAATAATTCAATTTGCTGTTCTAGGTTGTGTAAAAATCCCCCTGGCTGGCTGTCAGTTGCAATTTGTAACTCCTTCAAAAAGGCCAATAAAAAGTGCCATTTGAAAGTGGCACCAATTTCTTTAAACTCTTTAAATTGATATATTGGCTTCAAACATCTAGTATCAGTAGGGCTTTACAAGAACTGTAAATTTGTTTTAGCAGCTACAGTAACGTTCATAACGTCCATGTTCAAAGTAAATCAGAACAGTATGACAAGTTGTGCGTTCGAGTTATTTGCTTGAATGCTGCGGCAAAACTTTAATTTGAACAAACTAGAGAGAACACGTGTTAGCCTCTTTGTATTGAACTCCATTTGATTTTAAGATTTGATTTTAGGACTTGACTCATTGCTTTGAGATTATGGTCTGGCTCTTGCACACGTTTATGAGTTTTTGTGCCCATGTGTACCTCAAACTGAACCTCAGACTGCCCGCAGTCCCTCGATCCAGACTTAAAAGTAAAGGTGAATGTGCACATGCTGTATTTTCTTACAAATTACTTTTTTTTTCCTCATTAAATTGTCTTCAAATCATTTTTTTTCTATATTAATCATTGTGTGTGTGTGTTTGTAAATTTTTTGTGAAGCACTTTGTACGTTGTTTTGAAATTTGCTGTGTAAACAGTAGTTGTCTTTTCCTGAAAGATGAGGTTTCATTCCTGTCATGGGTTGCTTGGTAATTTTCGTACATTTTTATAAATTCTGTCACTTATTATGTAACATTTTTCCATTTTTCAGCTGAAATGTTTTTTTTTCTGTAGCTGCACACTTTGAGCTGGTTTACATATCGTGCAGCATTTTGTGAGTCAAATCGACGGCAACAGACTCAACCTTTCTAAATGACACATATCTTACTCCGGAGGCGCAACGTGTTGAATGAAAAAGCATATTTGGGCTGTTACAAATGCTCATAAGCCCTGGAAAATATTGAAAAATCCCAGAGAGCAAGAGACAAAGAAAGAAAGAGAGAGAGGTCCCTGACAGTCCAGGCAACCAGGCAAGTTAAACAGACACACATAATAGGATATTAAACTTTAACTACCCCATATTCATTCCAATCATCCAGGAGAGAAATGGCCAAAACTTCAGGCTCCAAATTTCATTTGTGTCTCATTGGAAAGGTTGAATTTATGAGGCCTTTTTGTTAACAGAGAGGTATGTGCTGGATTAAAAAGTTCTCCAGGCCTTTTTGCTCCAGTCTCTCTCTCTCTTAGTGACATATGTCTTCATTTGTGAAGTCTCAGCTCGTGCCAGGGTGGAACTTTCATTGGCAAGAGCCCGTTTCCCCCAGGAGAACTGTTAAGCAGTGCACAGGAAATAAAAAGAAATGCCAAGTTACTTCCTAATGTCGTGAGTGATTTCATTACCTCAGACACTGGACTAATTTAGGGCAAGCGAAGGAATGGGATTTCAACATGCAAAACAGCAGACACTTACCCACCAGCAAACTGCATAACTCTGAATTCACACAAAACTGCATTCATAAATGAAAACAAATGGGGATATGAAACTGCATAGAGGTACAATGGAAAATACACTTAACTGCCTCACGTCCTGAAGGCAACTTCTCTTAAAGCCTGCTAAAAGGGTGATGAGTTAAAAACCACACGATTAAGCGCAACTATAGAGCGAGAGAGGCGGAGAAATGGGATCTCACTGTGGGGAGGACGTGAGGCCGAGATGATCCTGTGATGAGCAGGGCGCTTGTCAGGACGGCGAGGTCGTCGCCAGCCAAGATCTCTCTCCTCTTAACTAACCTGCATCTTGACAAGGCAATCAAGTCCCTCCCCAAGTGTAATTAAATGATAAGTTCATATTTGAGGGACAATTGTGAGGCGGCCGGTCGAGAGCGCTGTCACGGCGAGCTGCTGGCGTGACGAATACCCTTATTAGCAGCCACAGTGCACCCTGTCAAGAAAAGGGCTGACCGGGAGTGTGTGTGTGTGTGTGTGTGTGTGTGTGTGTGTGTGTGTGTGTGTGTGTGAGTAGGGGGGGGGATAGTGAACGAGGTAGTGTTGTGCGTTCAAACACACGTCCTCTGTCACACAAGTACATGTTGTTGCACTATGGGCAGAATAGACACGTGCACAAACACACACACACACACACACACACACACACACACACTCTCGCCACAGCCGCCGGTGATCGTTTAAGATATGCCTACAAAGGGCAGATGGAGGTAAAGGGGACATGCACTCCAGCGTGTCAGCACAACATGCATCTCCCTGTAAATCAATGAGAGATGATGTGAGCCCTGCGTCCCAGCTGTTTGATATGCAAAGGGCTTTTCTATGCAAATCTGTCTCGACAGCTTTAGACACAGAGCAGGAGAGTGGCATCAAGGCCCAGGTGTACTGAGGGAAGGAGGATAAAAAAAAAAGAATAACTGACAAACAGCCGATTTGGACAAGCAGTTTGTTTAGGCACCTGTGAGGTTTGCTCACCTCCCCCCTTTCACCCTAATGCTGGGATCATCTCATAACACCAAAAAAAAGGTGCATGGCAAACACAGTGTACCTACAGTTATTATGAAAAGGTGAGCAAACATCACACTATTCACAAAATGTCTTCATCAATAGGAGCTCCCCAGATAGCGTTTTGTGTTCTATTTTCTCTGTTGGTGTCTGTGTGTAAGATATATCCCCTCCCTTTCCTTTCATGGGGTGGATCTTGAAGTGTGTGCTCGCTTTAATCCTGTGTGTGCGGCGCGGTGTAGTGCAGGCCTGCTCTCGGCATGACTCCCATTGTGGCGTTCGCTCATTGTGTCTGTGGAATAAAAGCTGCCTCTGTTGTCTAGCCAGCTTCCTGCTTCAAACACTGCATAGCCGCTCTTTGGAGATCTCCCTCCTCCCATCCTCCCCCCTTTTTCTCGATCTTTCTCTTTCTCTCTCTGTGTCATTCACCCTCTCATCTCAATTGTTTACCTCTGTCCTCTCAGTCTGTCTCGCTCCCCCCTTACTTGTTTCTACAACTGCCCCTCCTTTCTTCCCGTCTTAAGAAAATAAACCTGCTCTTTTGAGCTCAAGCTGTACAGTGAGAGGGAAGAGGGAGGAGGATGGGAGGGTTTTTTAAACAAGAGAGGAGTGGGTAAGGAGGTGAGGGGATGAAATGACACCAGCAGCCAAAGAAAACCAAAGACCAAAGAGGGGGGAAATGAACTGACACATGTGGCACAGAACCATGACTCACTTTTCATGATTGCTTTTCAATGCCTGAGTCATTTTTGAGCTGCCACACGAGCTAATATACAAGCGCTAATGTTCAGCTGGGGAATAGCTGAGACAAAACCAAATGAGAGCATGTAACTCACACCGATACAAACTTGGAAACAGTTGCAAACTCTTGAAATTCTCCACAGGTGATACTTTTTTAGTTTCTGCCCATGACTACTTGCAGCAAACCAAGTGGCACAGCAGTAAAGAAATAGGCTCCACTTCAGATTTCAGGTTAATAAATCATAGAGGAGAGGCTTGTTAAATTGAACTTTATATAACTTCTGTGTAAAGGTCAGCGCTCTCTTTTTCGGAGGTAATTTAAAGATTAGAGGAGTCAGTGTTTCCATCACACTCACACACACGCACACATACACACACACATTCTGGTGGGCATTTATGCACGCACACGTATGGACACGCACATGTGCCATTCACATAAAGCAGCAGGCCTAAGGTGAGAAGGGGCCCGAGGTGAGAATTTTTAATCATTTCTTCACCCGTGCAAACTAATCTGAGTGCCATTTGCACATACCTGAGCACAGTCCAACTCTAATTCCCATCGCAGCTAATGATAGAATTTCCATTCCTTTCTTTGAATTGAGGCCTTGTTTGACAGATTAGAATGTCATTAGCTGCCCATGCTGAGAAGGTCCAGATGCTGTCACTGATTGGTGTGAGGGCCTGCTGAAAATTTAAGTAGTATCAGTAGCTAACTTGATGGAAAATCTGACTTCCTTAATAGTATCTGATTTTCATGTTGCGCCCAATAGGACCCCCAAAATGGCAAAAGGCTGCCCTCGCCATCACTCTTGATTATTCTATCCAACCATGCCTTTTACCAGACACAGTGTGCTGATTGAAAGCCTGCCTCACAGTACATTGGACAGCGGACATTGGACATACTGCAGTTGGAACGCACCATACATTCAATCTGACATTGTACTTATGATTCTGAACACAGCCAAAATTCTAGTCTAGCTCACTTCTGATTGTATGAACTCAACAAAATTCACAGTTACGTTTCAAATAAATTCAAAGAGAAAGGAAAGCCAACAAAAGGCCACGTGATACCATCTGGCTCCAAAAGACATTCTGACATACAAATCACATACAAAGGTCAATCATCTAAGTTTGAACCAGTATTTTCATGTCATTCAGACCAAACATTTCTCAGCTACATGAAGGCATTAATGCAAACACAATATGAGCATGAAAGTAGGAAGTGATAAAGCCTTTATCGAGGATTGCCACACTGCACTGCTGTACTGCCACCATGGCCCTGGATGGCTATCAGTTGAAATGTAGACATGTTAGTCACTCAGGCACTCATCATTACAAGAATAATACTGAAAATACAAAGACCCTGGTGGAAAGTCACCATGTGGGCTCACAGGGGGCAGACTGGGGCTGGGTAATGTTTTAGAAGGCCCAGTCAAAAGATCGCTGAAACTTAGCACTCATTTAATGAAGTGGTTCAGACGCCAAGTCAGACAGATCATCTAAAGAGAAAAAGTATTTCACTCAGAGACACTTCCGTCAAAGAACTGACCATTCATAGCAAATGGTTACAGAGTTAGGTTTGGCGGAAAACACTCTGCTGTTTGAGGGAGCTTTCAATAAGTCAAAGCAAGATGCAGATTCTGCTGAGAGAGCAAATCCCCTCGTAATAAACAGATACATAAACTTAAATCTTAGTTATGTCAACAACATAAAATGGCATATGAGAAGGAGTTTGGGGCGGTGGAGGGAGTAAACAGTGTTGGTATGAGCATGATCAGAGTAACAGTGATGTGTCATGAAGTGTCATGAATATGATTGTTACGAGCCACACAGCTGTGAATGAGTCAATCATTGTGAAGGATACTGCAAACAGCGCATTATAACCCCCAAAACAATAGAGCCACTGCGACCCACCATCCAGAATCATCACAAAGTTTTTAAATAATACCAATGCAAATGAATATACAGAGGTTCATCAGCATAATATTACCTGCAAGCAGAGGCCATGAATACCAATAATTCATGCTCATCGCAAATATGAATCTAAACTGCAAAAGCAGAGCAGTGGCGTTATTTAGTGAAAGAGCCAACAAAAATGCAACCATACAAGCATTGCCAAGAAAATGCAATGTACAAGGGATCCTACTAGCAATGAGCAGCACAGATACTTAGCTTAGCATTAGCTATTAGCACTCCAGAATAAGGGCAAGTCAGGAATTCTTGGTCAAATAGTCCTTCATAGCCTGGAGGTTTGTTTTGGATCATTGTCCTGTTGAAAAACAAATGATAGTCCCACTAAGCTCAAACCACAGCAGAATAGTATGGTATCCATGCTTGTTAATTGTGCTTTGAATTTTGAATACATCAAAAAGAGTGTCATCAGCAAAGCGCCCCCACAGTATCATGCCTCCTCCTCATGCTTCACGTTGGGAACCATACATGCAGATAACATCCAATTACTTTCTCTCTCACATGTTTGGAACAAAAAATCTCAAATTTGACTCATCAGAACAAAGTCAATTTGGGGGGTTTGTTTTCAGTATGTAGGATTATGTGATCAATAATGCTTGTTGCCACATTCTGTGTTTACAAAAATAAGAGAAGCCAATAAACCACAAACCAACTAAAAAGAGAGATAAGTGAACTTTCAAAAGTACTGACTTTTAGTTTAGGACTGAGCTGTTACTCAAGTATTTCCTCTACATTGAGAGTATATCTGGTTTTCTATCCTGCAGGCTAGTTGAGGTGAATTATTCTGGCATATCAGGTGTGAATGTGTCCCTGATGGCTGGATGGCTTCTAGATGACTAGAAAGAAAGCCATCGAGTGGGGAGAGTTTGAGCTCAGATGTCCACCAGAGTAATAGTTTAAAAAAGCACCTCCCTCCTCCTCTCTCTTCATCTCCCAGAGAAGCCTGTCACATGCACTTTGCACTGATGGCTGACGGATCGGGCCAAGACACTCGTCTCAGGGCACTCCTCTATATATCGTTAATTTAATGCATGATGACGTGGCCAATTACAGCGGGCCTGCACGCTCAAAAAGCATGTCAAAACCTGTGTATCAATCTATTAGGTCCCGTCTCCTTGCACATTACAAGGCACCTTAAAGCCCATCCCTGGTGCTGGAGGAAAAGTGCTGACCTCATGGGAAACAGGCCTCTGATCCTCTCTCCGGCCTTTTAAAGTCTATAAAAAACATAACACGACTTAAACTGGCATGGAAGTGAGATCAGCGGTAGGAGTAAGAAATATATGGCTGTAAATATGCATAGATATGTATGCATATATTCAAGGAGCAGTGCTATTGTTAAGCAAGGCTTTTTACCTCTTAGTGTTTGAAGACCAGTTGGCATGGTCCATGGTAATGGGAAGGGGGTTGTTCGTGAACTGCAATGATGGGCTGAGCTGCGTTGCCTCCCTGAGATCTTCTCCTTTGTCTCTATCTCTTTCCATCCCTCTCTCTTTCCTTGCCTTCCTCCCTCCCCGTGGGATTTTCTTGCTGACAGGAGGGGCTGTGAAGTTTGACTGGCTCAGCTCAGGCTTTGATGCTGTCACTTCCCATCCACTCAGAGAGTTCAAGGCCATCAAGCTCTTGCAAATGAGCAGACACCGGCACAGGGAGATGTACCGAGTGGTGAAGCCAGGGGCATCTTGTCCGTCCCCATACCCAACACTACACTTTCTCAGCTACAGGGTGATGGTGTGCTGCAATTAGTCATGTGCCTTCTACAAAGTATCAAGGATTCAGTAGAAATGTCTAAGTTTACAAAATGTAGTTCTTTGTAGAGTTCATTGCATACTGCAACAACATACTGGATTGGGCAACAGATTACTTGGTGCAAAAATTAGTTTCTGTATGGTACAAAAGTGTGCTCAGTATTCAGAGTTTAGGAATAATGAATGCAAGAGGGTGTGAAAGGTCTTCTGACATGTGTAATGTAGTTTATAGGACAAGTCTTTGTATAAGAAATACAGACATGACTCTACAACGCCTTGTAAGCTAACAAAATTTACAGTACACTAATCAAACATTCATTTCAGCATGCAAGTCACTCAGATGGTAGGCCCTGTGACACAAACAATCTGAAAATAGTCTATTTATGTCCTTGAACTCGCACGCAGAACATTTTGGCAGTGCACCAGTTGTCTGAACACACCTTTAAACATTGGTTGAGGTTAGGGTTGTGTTCTTAATGTCGATGATTGAAATCATCAGTCAAGAAGCCCCTGAGTCATTTCACATTTCGTCAGTGGAATCACTTTAAAGCTGCGTCAGTGCACATAGTAACACACTACAATGACATGGCAGGTTGAAAACGTTTACAAAGAGAAAAACTCTCAAAATGATCTATAAAATGAATGAACTATAAAAACTAACTGTGATGGAAACAAGCAAGGCAGCACGATGCAGGGCAGCATGATGCAGAGCAGTGTGACTCATTTCTGACTGTGTTCTGATGCTCTCAGCTCCACTGTTAAATGTTGGTGAAGTCAGCTAAACTGCTTTTGAACCAGGCGCTGGTACAACATCCTCCACTGTTTATTGTGATTGACTCTTCAGCTGACAGCACTTTAAACAGCCAGACAGGAAGGACGCTGCATGGAGAGCTAGGGTTTTACAAGTGACCTATGACCAGGACATATACTTTTTCATTTGTCTATAAGCATAAGACTTGACATGTAGCCTGTTATAGGAGTTTAGTGGGCTGGCTCCTCAGCAGGTGAGCTGAACTGTAACTGGGTAAAGACTGGGACCTATATGTTTCTCACAATTGGTAGTGAGGTGCATTGAAGAAAAAATGTCAACAATAATGTCAGGTAATACATTGACTCTTAAAATCCTGATTCAGATAGAACCCTAGTTAAGGTATGGTTAAGGTTAGGCAACCTTTCACACCTACCTCATTTGATTCAGACTACTTTTCAGTTGTGTTCAGTTAGTCAAAGTATGAGTATGAGTTGGACCAAATGTGTAATTGACATTCTATGCAACAGCTTTATAAAGAGTCAGTTAGAAAAAACTAAAAACACTTTTCCAAGCCAATCAACTGCAACTATCAGCAGATGCAACTCATGCAGGTGATAAGACAGGACGTAGGTATGTCGTCTAGTTCTTAAGTGGACATGCATAATTGCAATGGAAAACTAAGACTAATCCGATCAAATATATATAAAGTAAGAAAAACTTTGTTTTCAGACTTTCAGGTGTAAAAAAGCCATAAAACACTTGGTTAAGGTTGGGGAAAGATCGTGGTTAGTAGAAAGGCAAATTTCAGGTGTGTGATGGATGAAAAAGTGAGCCAGTGCTGTACTACTAGAGATCGGTCTTTGTCTCAAGTGTCAAAACCACTTTTGAAAGCGTTGGTCTTGACTCGGAATCAACTGAATTTTTACACGTCGGTGTGTATAAAGTTGCATTGCATTTAATGAATACTGTGGTGAAAACTATTACTCACATCTGATCAAAACCCCTTCTCACCAGAATTCTGTGTTTTTCCAGCCGCAAGCTGATGTGCAATATGTGGATGTCATTTACCACTTAGATGTTTGCTGGCTTAGCGTAGGACGGCTCTGGAGTGGTTTTACTCACTTGACTGTTTTTTGAAATAAAAAAAAGTTGAAAGTTGCCTTGTTGAACTGAACATCTATGAGTCACTTTGTGTTGGTCTGAGTGGCCATTTCACCACACTGAATAAATGCTTGCAAGGACAAGAGTTTGTGTCACACGTGTGTCCATACATGAAATCACTTTTTGTAAAACCTTTTAAGAGGAGCCAATGTTGCAAACTTCCTATTCCTTATCCCCAGTTTCCCAAATGCCAACATCTCAGCGAAAAGGAGGAAATATGTGACTGTGCACACATCACTGATCACAGAATATAACCAGCGCGTTCAAGATTCTGCTACCATTGAGACAGACATTAACCTGTTGTCAAGCCCTTTCTCTGTTGAGAAGGAGTACAGGAGGACATGTAGTTGAAGTTTATTGAAATGCAATGCAATGATATTCTCTAATAAGTCACTATCAGTAGCGCCAACTCTCAGTTCTGTAGGTCAGAATTTTCCCAGATGAGGCACCATGCCAAAGGGATACCCAATTTATTTGACTCTGCATACATGAGTAAACATTTTTTTCTTATTATAAAAAGCAAGATTATATCTTCAGTCCAAGGTCCAACATCACTGTTCCCATTAGGAGTGATATCTACTTGTGAGTGAAGTTTAATTGTGATATAATCATCTCATTGTAGAATTAAGTGTAATAGTAAGTGCTTAAAACTAACACATTAAGATAGCCTCTTAGATCTAAGTCCCAGAGCTAAATACTTTAAGTTCTCCATTTGGCTCCGGGCATGAAAAGTTTTTTTTGGTTTACATTTCTGGCCAAGTTTTATCAGGAGAGTGAGCAAGTGGAACATTCTGAAACACTCTGGACACTTTTTTAAACAGCACCCACCATCAAAATTCTCTTTAGCACAGCTGTGTTATGAGAATGCACACTGAATATACCTGCAGGGTTAAATAAAGCATTAAAATGTGTTCATGTGGTGTCTTGCTATAAACAAACTACTCTTACAAGATAAGCATTCCCTGAATATGTATGACAATGTCAGCAGAGACTACACTCCACTCACTTACTTTCCTCAATATCCTCTACATAGGCTACAGGAAAAGACAGTTGTGTGTGTGTGTTTGAGTATGTTTGTGTGCATGACTCTCATGCAGTTTTCAGAGGTGTTATGTAAAAGATCCAGTCGGGTTTTGGAAACTGTTCTCTACCTTGTTGTCTGCACTACACAGCTGACAGATACGGTGATAAGAAGAGAAGGTGTGTGTTTGTGTATGCTGAGGGTAGCAGTGTGGTTGTGTGAACAACAAATCATGATATTTGCGTGTATGTTTATGAGCGTAGACATGAGTGCTAAAACCATAAGTGCAACAAATGATGATTTCATGCGTGGTACTGGATGTGTGGGGCGGGTTTCTTTTTTTGACAAATCAAGAGTATTTAGTGTGTGTGCGTGTGTGTCCCCCCCTGTGTGTGTGAGCAGTGACGGGCACTGATCTCTGGAGTGACAGGGCTAATCTCCCCAGTTACTGTCCCGCTCTCCTCGTCCTGTCGTGCTCCGAGTGGCTCTCTGATCAGCTCGCATTAAAGCTAAACACTTTGACTGATTTGGAGGAAAATCAAAATCAATTTGTACCAGGGCCCTCTATTTGGAGCCGTCCCCCCCGGGCCCTGGAGCTTGTCACATCCCCTTGGTGTGGAATTGACGTTTTGACACGCAAAGTTAGATTAAAAAAGAGACTGAGAGAGAGAATAAGAGAGAAAGAGAGAGAGAATAAGAGAGAAAGAGAGAGAGAGAAAGAGAATGAAGTTTTCCTACCACCCACTTCCATCATTTCCCAAACCAGCCATGAGATCAAGGTAGCCTGGGACGTGTCACCGCTGAACAGGTTCAATCATGAGATGTCAGTCAGCGCTGCCTGGCTCTGAGCTACCTGGTAGCTTTGTGACCTGTTATGTAAGTGTTAGCGTATGGTTGTTTTCAAGAGGGTCCCATGATACTGAGAGGAAGACGGCGAAAGGACTCACAAACTGATGAACAAATTAAATTGGCGTTTGACGGACGGGGAGACCAAAAGACGGCTTGGGGACAAGCTGACTGACAGGCCTGATTGAAAGTGGGGCCACAGAGGAGTGACAGTCTGACAGACGGATGGAGTGTGACAAGCTAAAGCTGGTGTGTGACACCGAACACCATCAGACATAAGGCGACAATTGTGGCGTTTGATGGACAGAAGGTTGTCACAGCGAGTAAAAGTAGAGAAGGGTGATTGGCACAGGGAGTCTTATCTAAGAGGTTTAGAAGTTTTAACATTTGCATGTGTATGTGTGTGTGTGCGTCAGGAACAGCAGTGGAGCGGGAAGGAAGGAGGGCATATTGAATTAAAGTGACAAAAAGTGGAGGATGTAGGATGGGGGAGAAAGACAGAGGAAGCCAGGAGAAGAGAGATCAGGTCATATGGAGGTGAGTGGCCTTATCACACACACACACAGAGGATGTGGTCCATTTGCGGTGACATGCGTAGTGATATCTCAGCTGGCGTCGGCGAGGAGACGAGCTCTTTGTCGGCCTTGACAGTTTTGGGTGGGCTCAGTGCATCACACCAGCTCCTCCACCGTGAACTCTGCTGAACAAACGTCAATCTCCCGTTGTCTTATGGGGATTTGAAAGTTGAAGAAAAACAGGGAGGGCAGATTTAGAAATAAATGAATGAAGAGATGAAAAAAAAATGTCTGGAACTGATATAAACCTCTTTACCTCTTTTTTTTTCAATTTCTCTGCATCTCAGAAAACACATGATTTAGTTTTGCATCATGATCCTCATCAGTTTTTTTTTGCTGTGTAATCTCCAGCACTTGTAATGAATTGAGATACTGTTGTGACTTGTTTGTAAAACAAGCTGTTTTATGTGTTTGTGCATAAACACATGGATCAACTTCACTTGATTTTCAGGCATCATCGGCTCCTGATAACTGCAGGGTTTCAGACCACCCCCATTTAATTAGCCTGATTATATTGTTAGGGTTTTTTTTTTTTTTTTTTACTTGCCATCAAAACCGTAGCTGCTCTTTTAATTAGAATTAATTGCGCTCTAAGTTGAGGTCTTTCAATGAACATTAATATAAATTGTTAACTAATTAATCATCCTGTTGCTGACTCTTCCCCTGCTTGTTAAAGCTTATCCTGACCTCCGCTTCCTGCACAGGGAGTCAAATTTTCACCAGCAATTTCAAAAATTGACAGAAAACCATGTGCCATTCAAAGATTAGCATCCTATTGATATTCATTAGGGTCGCTCCTCCTTGACCTCTCGGCTAATATGATATCATGGTCAGTGTGTAAGCGAGTGAATCAGGCGTGTCACGGTGCTGACATTACAGGCAAGTCGCGCTCGCTAATGGGCAGCGGCCCTGACGTCCAGTGATGTCACGTGGTTCGACCCCGCAATGTCACAGTGCTGACAGGCCTATTAGCTGTGGTAGAGTTGGGGAGGGAGGGTGGGCATTGACAGAGATAGCCCCTGACAGAGGGAGATGTAGGAGAGAGTAGGGTCTGTTGACACAGATAGCCCCTGATAGGAACAGAATGGTAGGAGGGGAATATCTCTTAGAGAAGCACCAAACTGTAAGTATGTTTAGAAGACAACTGTCTGATGACTTCTAAATGAATTTTCTTTTAAACTTTATCTTTATATTTATTGCCTACTGAACTTACAAGATATTAATGCTAATTGATGACACGTCAGTTTAAAAGTTGGTTTTATTCTTAACCTAGCCTACATGCCACCCTTGTCAAAAACAGTGGATCCAGGTTGACATCCAAAGATGTCAACCTGGATAGTAGGATGGCTGTTATATTTATCATAACAGCACAGCCATGTTAGCGGAAATTGATTCATAGAACTTTTTTAACTATTTGCATTATTCTGTGTACTGTGTACTCATTGTGATTACGGGACTTTTACATGTTGTCTGTACCAAATATGAATGTACAGAAATTGGGAAGAGCGCGTGTGAATAAGCTGCACTCTCAGACTGGAATGTATTACAGAAAGTTATGTAACTCCATGATCTGATTTCTTGAATGTTTTTAAATCCATTTTGAAAGACAAGGAGAGAGAATCGCAGGGGTTGTTGCTTTAACTGACATTGTTGGATTCAATGCATGTGTAGTAATACTGTCTGTTGTGCTTTGTTTTCTATCTCTTTTAATTTACTTGTTTGTAGTTTGTGCTGCTGCCTGTCTTGGCCAGGACCCCATTGAAAAAGAGATTGTTAATGTCAAATGAGACCTTTTCTGGTTAAATAATATATCTTATAGAACTTAGTGAAAGAACTTAGTGTTTGCTGAACATGTTGGTTTCTAAACTGCTGATTGGTTCTTTTTAGTGAGCATGGCCAAGCATTAAATTAGCTTAGCACTGTTGAGACCTACAGCAAGTTGAGAAATTAGCATTAACAGGGTAATACTGAAAAGAGACAATATACCTAAGCATCAGATTACTATTATGTAGGTAACTGTGTTTCTGAAATGTCACATTAACACAGATGTTCAGACCCTCAACTCTTTGGAAGTGATCACAGCCTCGTCTTCTTGAACGTGATGCAACAAGCTTTGCACACCTGGATTCAGGAATTTTTAGCCGTTTTCTCTGCAGATGTTCTTAAGGTCCATCAGGTTGGACAGGGATTGACAGTGGACAGCCATTTTTAGGCATGATGAGATGTTTGATTGGGGTCAATTCCAGGCTCTGGCTGGGCCACTCAACAACATTCACACAGTCACTCCTCTGTCTTCTTTGCTATGTGCTTAGGGTCATTGTGTGTGCTTTGAATTGTCCATTGAACCCAGTCTGATGTCTGAGCAATCTGGACCAGGTTTTCATTAAGAATATCTCTGTACTTTGTTCTATTCAGCTTACTCTCAACCCTGAGCAGTCTTCCAGTCCCTGCTACTCAAAATGATGCTGCCACCACCATGCTTCATCACTGGGATGGTATTGTACAGGTAGAGAGTGGTGCCTGGTTTCCTGAAGACATGACTTGGTATTGAGGCCAAACAGGGCTCAGTTTCATCAGACTAGAAAATCATGTTTCTCACAATCTGAGAGTCCTTTAGGTGCTTTTCTGCAAACTCCTTGACTTCATGCATCTTTCAATGAGGAGAGGCTTTCGTCTGCCATGAAGGCCAGATCGCGATGAATTTACCATAGGTGGACTCATCGATCGCATGAAGGTGTAGAAACAACTCAAAGATAAAAGGCACCTGAGCTAAATTTCATAGCAAAGGGTCTGAATGCTTCTGTTAATTTGTCAATATTTCAGCTCTTTCTCTTTAATAAATCTGCAAAAATGTCTAAGATCCTGTTTTCACTTTGTCATTATGGAGCATTGAGTGTAGATTGATGAGGGGAGAAATCAATGTAAAAGATTTTAGCATAGGGCTGCAATATAACAAAATGTGAAAAAAAAAAGGAAAGGTGTCTGAATACTTTCTGAAAGCACCGTTTCTTTCCCTTGTTGAGTCTTGGGTGCAGATCTCTTCTTCATCAGATACTCATTTAAACATAATTCTATCAGGTGAACTAGCTCTGCTCTGTTATTTGATCCAAGTTTTAGTTCTGCACAGTGACGGTCGCCAAGTCTAGTTTAGTTAAGCCTGTTCACTGTTGTGAGAATTGTTTTGCTAAGTCAATAAAACTCCATTTGAACATCAGTTTCCTGCCTTTATCTGCACTTGGGTCCTTATCTGACTACAGTAACAACTAATCCTGTCATGATATGGACTTTGTGAGATGAAAACTATCACCAGACCTCCCCTCATAACAGAGGGGGTAGCTGTGGGACAGTGACAGCTAGGGACAATGCACCTAATCTAGGATCAGTTCCCAGAAAAACGGGATATCTGATACCACCCAGCCTGTGAATGATTAGGATCAGTCACGTTGCATCCACCAGAGAGACCTACACAACAGACATACACCAATTTACTGAAGGCCTGGGTTGGATGGTTTTGGATGGGCTAGAGGATCTAAAGGATCAGAACTGTAGCCGTAAGATAGAGACTTAAGGATTTAAGGTGATTTAGGGAAGAGAGGAGTATGCTGAAACATAGAACTTTCAAGCGATAACATATGGACTATTCAGTCTCGGAGAGGGAGGAAGAGAGAAATGGAAAGAAGGCAGTGTTCCTTTTCAGATATGCCAAATGTCTAGGATAATGGTGTGACATACCCATAATGCACTTGGGGCTCCAGGCTAGGAGAGATGACACAATCTCAATCATGCTCTACCATCACAAACACTGATGCTCCCCAGCTGGCCCAGAAAGACAGCAAGGTTAGAGTATACACACACACACACACACACACACACACACACACACATATATATATATACATATATATCCACACACAGGCACAGAGTTGATGGTTATAGCACACTCTCGGTTCCCTCCCTGTCTTATTCATCGGGATGTGTTGCACCGCAGGTAATGGTGATGATCGAAAACAACCAGGACCTAATAAGAGCAGCAGCTAAATGACACACTTCATCTCGCTTGCTCATCGGAACATGTGGAGCTGCTCAAATGCATTATTGTCTCAGCTCTGGACTATGTTGAATAGTTCATAGGAAGTGGTTTGTTCCTTATGTCTTTGAAGGCTTATTTGTCAGTATCTCTGTCTGAGGCACTTGCAGGCGGACAGAACGGATGATAAACCCGACAAGATTCAAGTAACTGTTTGCTAAGCACCCCATCAGTATACACTAACAATGATGGCAGATTTACCATTTGATTTTTCTTTTAAACAATGGCTGCTTGATTTCAGAAAGAGAAAGAAGGTTTCATTTCTAGCCAGCGACCATTCAGTTTGTCAACTGTCAGTGACAGATTTTAAGGCTACTGTTAGCTAGTGAGACGGCTGAAAATGGCATTTTGCTGCCATAATGTTTCAAGCACAATATGGCTGCATATTGTGCTAAAAGAGAGAGGTTCCTGAAAGTCATTTCAGCAACAACAAAGTTTCTTTGTTAACTTTCTGTCTGCACTGGGAGTGAAAATTTAGCCTCTCATGTGTGCTTGTGATTACTTTGCATCTACATTTCAGCAAATATCTGAAAAGAGACATAATGTACAGTGTGAAGAACTAAATAAGAAAATGAGAGACTTCTACAGCAGTCTGACAAATGCTATTCATATAGCAGCGCTAAACAGTTCTAATCAGAAATAGCTAAGCCAGTTGAACTAGTTTCAAGCTAATTACCACAATATCGCATATGATTTGCCATATGACCTCAAAAATGTCTATGTTTCCAAGTGTTGCAAATTCAATAGGGTTTCAGAGCAACGTCATCAGTAAGACGGGTAGAAAAAAAGAAATGACAGCTGATGAGCTTCAAGAGATCAACATGGGAAGATGTTTTTGTCCCTTAAACTGCAAAATCACAAAAGTAGTGGGTGGAAAGTGTTTATTATCTCAAGAAGGAAGCCTGACAGTTAGCTCAGAGTGTGGAATTAGCTATTAGCTCCAACAATTTGGTCAGGACCCGCAATCTCACATGATGCAAAGAACTTGAGAGTGGTAGTTAACACAGACCCAATGTTTGTCAGTCTGGTGTTGCCAACTGGATATGTTTGGCAGCCGGTTGGCTCTGACTAACTCATTTACACGAGGGATGTAAACCCCATATCATTCATTACCAGAGATCAAATGATCATTCAGAAAATCATGGGCAATAGAAAGTAATCCTGGTCAAATTTATAACCAAATACCAGCAGTGGCAGTCACATATAACCACTGACTGACTTATAATAAGCTTTACTAGCTGAGCTAAACTGACATAACTTGATCAATGTGGTATATGTTCACTAGTAATTAAAATCTCAAGCTAAAGAACCCAGGATCAGCAGCAGCATCTCCTCCCGTCTTACCATCTGAGGCATTTGGTGCCGTGAAGTATTTTTCTTCTAGTCTGTGATTGTGTGGTATTTTGGTTACTCAACATGAACTTGGATGCACCTTAGCAGGAAGAGAAGCAAAGTAGGGGTTGTCAGTAAAGATCAACAGTTTTGGTGTCAAAGATAACCAACGTTTGAGTTTGCACCTTCCCAGACCAACATATATTCTTTTTTTTTTCTTTTGGCTCTTGGTCTTATCTCAGCCCATCCAGCCACAGAAAGACTCTAAACTAAATGAGTATAATATACAGCAGACTTGTGATGCTATATGAATAAACTCACTATAGCGCACACTTAAATGTATATTGAATTTTTAGGTGCCTTTTTTATGTGGCTAAAACTTGTTTTTCTGCTGACCCTGTCCATAGCAGTGCTTTGTTCTACTTCCATTCATTGCTTCTCTAAAATGGGTGCAAACACACTGACTACGCATAGGTACGTCACACAATCCCACATTAAAGAAACTGAACTGTTCCTTTAAAATACCACATGGTATACTTATATATATCTTAAAATAAGATATGCAGCACCTAATGCTAGCAGCCATCCACCAAAAGGATTCAGGCAATGCTTGCATTATGGGTATTTTTAACCATTATCCTCCATATTTGGCATGTGAGTGTTTGTCTACGTACCACCTCTCTCTCTCTCTCTCTCTCTCTATCCCTCTCTCTCTCTCTCTCTCCCCCTCCCGTCATCAGTTTCTCCACTCAATGCTGGGAGCACACAGGCAGACTCCTTCCACTCACCAGGGTGTAATCTCTCTTTGTTTACACTGCCAAGGGGTTATTTGGCTGTCTGTTAGAGTGTGACACAGACAGCGCTACACTGTCAAAGACAGCCTCAGCACACTGCAGACAAGCCGATTCTGTATTCAGTGTATCTAACGTGTCAGCCTGCACTGACAGTATGTGATGGCCTACAATCACACAATACGCTCTGAAAGACAGGATCCATCCATATGTCAGTAAAAAAAAAAAAAAGGTTGGAGAATAGCCATTGGCTGTGGTTACACTTGTCATTCCACCCTGAGTTTTAAGACTTGATGTTAAAGATGAGATTTTGTCAGACTGCAGTGCTGTGTAATCACACTTGGCCTGCTAATGGTTGTCACGTGATTCCTGTTTCTGGATTTACTGAAATCTGAGTCATCTGAGTGCATTGTCTTTCACTGCTACCCTGTCTGCCGTGTGTTCATCATACTGTATCAGTGTATCAACATTGTAGCAGGAGTGTGTTCTCATGTAGAATATGCAGAAACATCTTCATCAACACGCGCAGCATATAAAAAAAACGTGTATTTGTAAATATGTTGTGTTGCTGCCGCCATACATTAGTAGAGTATGACACCAAGCTAATCCTGTGGTTATGTAATTGTATCATTTACCCAGCACTTGAACTGTTGTGATATTTGTCATATTCCCCCCTTAAATCAATAAATACCTTTTTAAGAATATATTTAATCTTAATATTTGAATTTATTTCATTACATTTTTTTCTATTTTTTATTTATTTATTAGATGCTACATCATATTAAGCAAAATTCATTATTATTGTTGTTATAATAATAATAATTATTATTATTACTTATAGCAAACACAAACAAGATTGAATAAGTCACAATAAATCAATTATTTTCACATTATATTTAATCACTTCCTGTTCCAGTTATATTAATTATTGCTCTACATGATTGTCTTCTAGCATTGTAATATATGTTTTATTGCAATTAAACTTGCTTTTGATTGATTAAGTAGTAATCTAGTTTGTTTATGTATGTGTATACAGTATGTGTGAATCTAAATAGATAAATAGTCAAATTAAAATATGTTATTAAAATATGCAATAATTGTTTTCTGAATATAAATCCACCTTGGGTCATTAAAACCCTGACATTCCCATCAAGAGAGTGGAGGTGGACATGACCTTGGTGTTGTCAGTGGTAACTACAGTTGACTGTAGGTACATACTGTATTAAACACAACCGTTCAAAAGCTTGGGGTCACCTGCCACAAAAGAAGTTTGGCACAGTAAGATTGCTGAGAGGACTACTCTACTCTATATTTTTTGGTCTTTCATGCTTTTAGGTTGTAGAAAGTCCTCAAATAGGTGTTATTTTATTTGAAGGGAAAAAAAGTAATGTTTATAACCAACGCTGTAAAACGGTTCAACCAGACTGACAATTGAAAGGTACCTCAAGTGTTGGAACTAGATCATTGTATATCAGCTGAACATATTATGGACTGACATCACAGTTTAAATCTATTCAATCAAGCCAATGAGTAAACTGCAGAGGACCCAAAGAAAAACTAGTTCCTGACATATTTGGAACCCAAACGCAAATATTAGGAGAGTCATGATCTCAAGTCACTTACTCTTTTCTGGAATGGAAAAAAGAAATTCAAAATCAAAAGCAGGAAAAAACTCATTTCAACAGGATCGTCCCGTCATGCAACACTGGCAGAACATCGACTTGTTTTTAGTCATTTAAACGTTCTTTTGGGGCCAAATCTATTTCAAATGTAAATAATTCATTTGGTGCCTGAATTACACTTTTTATCAATGTTAAAATGGTCATTATAGAAGGAAACATCAATATAACAAATGACGCCAAACCTTTGAGCTGTAGTACATCTTGTACAATTCTGCCAGTACATCATGTCCAACTTTACACCTCTCTACTGACCTCCTGTCCAAGCTTTCCATCTGTGATTCTTTATAGTGTGTGAATTAAACTCAATCCAAAGTCAAGTAACAAAAGAAAAAAAAACATCTTACTCACTAAATGGATGTACTGTAGATAAACGAGTTGAGCAATCACACAGTTGCGTTACTAATAGAAATGTAGTTCAAGAACAGAATGACCCTTCCTCCTGACAGCTCATCAGACAGACTCAAATAGATGTGAATGGTATGTGTGTGATGGCCATTCACCAAAAAAAACAATAAAGGTTGTTTTGACTGGAGGCGGAAGGTGAACAACTTCAGGGAAAAAGACAGAAGTTCATGCTCAGTGCACAACAGTGATGACTCACGCTTAAAAAGAAGTGGCAAGTGTTATTTTTCCCCAGAAGACTCACTTGTGAAGAATGAACTCCCAGTAAGGATGTCGCAGGGAGAAAATAAAGAGCGATGTCCCGTTCTTACCTGAACTCTCCTCCAGTCAGCTAACACAATATGATCCGATTTTACTGAATGTCAGCATCACGCCAACTTCATTCCTCTGATCTAGTAGCATAATGGGGATAAAACATACCTGCATGAGTCTGTGTGGGGTGTGTGCATGCATATACGTACTGTGTGTGTTTGTTGTGTAACACAAGATTTGCTATTCATTAAGCATTCTGGTACATGGTGTGTATTTTCATTACTCACACAAAGGTGTGCGGCAGCTAATCAGACTGAAATCACCAAGTCTGTGTGTGTGTGTGTGGTGTGTGTGTGTGTGCGCGCGTGTGTGTGTGTGTGTGTGTGTGCGTGTGTGTTCTTAAAAAGCTCAGAGACAGATTTCATCCATTACGTCAATTATGAATTAGCACCTCTCTGCCATCTCTCAGCTCTCTCTCTCTGTCGACTGCTGTCTTAATTAGCCAAACACAGGGCATCAACTCATTCTTCCTGCTGTCCTCTCTCTCTCACACACACACACACACACAGGCTCACGCCCATATAGACAAAGAAAGGTGTAGAGATTGATGCAAGCACACGCTGTACACATGCACACATATGCACGATGCAAATTTGCAGGAGCAAATATGCTAACAACAGAAGACACAAACACACACGCACACCCACACACACACACACACACACACACACACACACACCGAGTGCAAGCTAGTGGTTTTAAATGGAGTGTGGGGACACATAATGAGACAGTCCTTCACATAGTGTCATGGTGTGACGATCTGTTACCACTCTCCTATCTGGCCTGTTTCAAGTGTAATATGAATCAGGGCCCTAACAGGCCCTTAGCACATAGATCTGTCACTTCTCAAAATGCAGTCTTCTAAAAAGGAAGTGGAGTTGAAACATGGCCTTCTCAGCCAAATAAGGATTTTAACGTGACTAACAAGCCAAACAGGGCCTAATAAAAGCCACAGTTTGAGTGTAAATGAAGATTTCAAGACTGAAGTTCATATCAGTTGATGAGCTACAGAAAGGACTGTGACAGGATTTTAAAGGATTAGCTGCTTGGCCAAAAAGTATATTTAAGCTCTACAAATAAATATTTCTATATTAGCAATGGATTAAATGACTATGGAAAGTGGAAGGGGTCACTCGTGATAAACCCAAGCAGAATTATTATTTGTCTCTGCAGTTCCTCACAGCTCTGCAGAGCATTTTAGTGTTTTTAAACTCAATATTTTTGGTGTTACGGCCTCTTACTGTGTTTCAGTTTGGTTCAGTCTCTCTCTCTCTCATCAGCCTCATTTGGGAGAGTGGCAGGCAGCTGTTTCTTTGCAGTCAAGCTCTAAAAACCTGCTGTACAAATACTGCCAAGCACCAAACAGACTGAAGTTAGTGACTAGCTGCAAAACATAGTGGAGTTTTTAGCAGCTAAAGAGCCACATATTTCCCCTTTGAGTTTGTGGAGATGCAAATAGAGCTAAAAGAAGAGTGAATATTGGACATTGCATTCATCATGCAGTTGAATAAATGGCTCTAAATGAATGTTAATGTTGCTCCAATGTTGCTTCTCTGTCTGCTTGATATGTAAATAGGCAGCTTTTTGCCAAAATATTCGGTGCCAGTGGATCATTTTTGTGTTTACAGCAGGATAAGAGGCCAAAACATCACTTAAGGTTGCTTCAGAGTTGAGACATTCAGGTCTACCTTTATAAATCTTATAATGTTCCGTTAGTAATGATGAGAACTGTGAGTGAGCTCTGTGGTGGATCAACAGATAGTGGTTAAGTTGCAAATATTGATGCTTTAATCTTGTGTTCACTCTAATTTACATACATGATTGGACAAAATACACAATTAAAAACACCTTTCAGCACATACAGTAGAGCTATAAGATCCTGAAGTAAGGTCGAATGAAACGGTGAGAAATGATTTTTTTCTCATTATTCTACATGTGACTCAGATGGCACACAATGAAGCACACAGCTTGTCTAACAAATGTTAAAATATAATATACTCAGGGTCCCACCCACAACATTATGAGTGTGTTCACATGTACATCTTGATTTCTCACCTCATCCACTATGAAATGGTTCACAGTATCCTGATTTCTGTGGGAGTACTCCAGGTAGTATATCCAGGTTTCTAAAACCGGGATAAGCTGTTCACATGTGTACCAGGATACTCCACAAACCCAATTATAACCAGGACACCCTATAATACCGCCCCAAGTCATCTCCCATTTATACCATGCAGATAATCAAGGGCCTGCTGTGGACCAGACGGCAATTCTAGGGTGGCTGCATCTGGACCTGATCTGAAATCTTGGATACATGCTCAAGGTGCTACACACTTTGTGGTTTTTCTCCCTTCCTCCCTTAACACTGTCTCTGCCCACTCACCATCTTAGTGATATTGCATCACTAAGATACTCAGTGACTCATTAGATTGTTGATGAACCTGATGAATATCAGGAAGAGAAAGAGAAAGCAGGAGAGATTTGGAACGAGCGCAAGGAAACAAATACATGAATTGTGCTGAAGTGAGGGTTGAGGGGTGTATTACATGTTGTATTAGTATTATACTAATAAGTATTGCGTGGGCAGTGGTGTTGGGGTTGAGAATAAGGGGAGAGGATGGAGAAAGAGAGGATGAATAAGAGAAAAGACAAAGATGAAGAGAGTGTGAGTCAGATTCTTTTTTTTTTTTTTGTTACATTTTGTTTTAATTTGCATTTTGTGTGCTGCTTTTTAATAGTGTTCCTGTTTCATTGCCAACAACAAAAGAGAGATAAAGACTTTGAAACAGCCAGACAGCCTCGGAGTCAAACAGACAAGTAGGAAGGTGGGCATGACTTGAATGCGTGAAACTCTGAATGTGGATGTTCACAACCTCATTGTGGTCAGAGTCGGACACAAATTGCCCTTTGGCTCTTTCCATATGCTGACATGAAACTCTGATTTTAGTGTTACTAGCATGAACTTTCAAACCACAAAAGCAAACATGAAGGCGACATGGACATCATTAAAAAAAAAAAAGAGTAATGTTAATTTGGTGGTTTCTTACTCTAGTTATGGTTTACAGTATTTAGACAGCTGTCTGAGAGTTTATGGATTTACAACATCATAATATTATAACATTAAACGCAACCGACATAGAAAGTGCTCATGTATTAATTCTGCATTGCGTTAAAAAGAATTCACTTACGTCTGCTGTGCATTTGACTGCTCTGCGTACCACTTTGCGTATTTTGATTGACAAATGGACAGACGGGCCAAGCTAACCAGAGTGTGTAAAAGGGGCCGCTGCCTCCAGCATGGTGTGTGTTGAGTAGCAGCCAGTCTGACAGGCAGTCAGGCGACTGAGCAGAGCCTCCTGCACACTAGGCTAAGTGAGTTAGCATGGGGCTGCTGGCTCTGTAATAAAGCGTTTAATGGACACACAGCTTCTCCCGGCCTTCCTGGGGCTAACACTAAATCCCTCTTTACTGTCGCTTGCCCAGATGTTAGTGAGTTATTAATTTCACTCTGGAGGCTGGTGCATCCATCTCCAGGCTGAAATACACATAAAAAGTTGTTTCAAGTCAGACATGTTTCCTCAGCTACATACATGCAGTCACACTGTGATCACACATGTGTATGCTGCAGTATGCTTAGTCACATGTGCGCAGCCAGGGTTGAAAATCTCCCTGTAACTGTAACTGTTCCGCTGGTAAAGTGATAAAAGAATTATGAGAATTATGTGAATCAGTCTGTCATATCCCCAACATTTGCAAGATGTGTATCTCGTAGCCAGGGGATTTCCCGAGCCGATCCAAGTATCAGAGCCGATCCAGGCCTATTTTAATGAATCGGTATCAGCTAAAATAAAGCAAATAATTTCTTTTAGGGCTGTAATAGTTTGTGTATTTATTCTGAACTGTCACAGCCCAAAGCACAGACTACAAAGTGTGTAGATAGATGCATGTAATGCAGAAGTTCAAACCCAAAACCTTTTGGCCATGCACTGTTAGCAACATGTGCTAAGGTTAGCACAACAAGCTGATCAGCATAGTGCGTGCAATGACATGCTGGAGCTCCTGCGTGTGTCCTTTAAAGGTCCAGGTCCATGATTTAGGGAGCTCTATTTACAGAATATGCAAGATATTGAATATAGTATTCATAACTATGAGTGAGTGAATAATCACCTGAAAATAAGAATCATTATGGTTTTGTCACCTTACAATGAGCCTTGTGGGTCCTCTTCAATGTTTCTACAGTAGCCCAAAATGGACAAAGTAAACATTGCCTTTAGATAGGGACTCTTACTTTTTTCATGCATTTAGCAGCCACCACAGTTTCTCTTTCACACTAGGAAGGAGAGGGAGAGAGATGAGGGGATTCTGCTCCATATCTGAGTAGAATTTAAAATGTGTGAATGTGAAAAAAGTAGTTTTATTACATGAGTGATTGAGTCTGTTTTGACACCCAGGTTCGCAAAATACAGACTCGCTATCACTCCTCCCTTTTTTTTTCTTATTAGCAAACAGCAGTGGGGATGTCCTGGTGAACAAAACTTGATCGAAACATCACTATTGTAGCCTCTACAACAGCTGGACATCAATGGGCTGCAGATGGTGTTGTGACAAAAACTGTTGCAAACATAGATCTACATCACTTCAAAGTGCTCAAACTCGTCTCTCCTGTAAAGGAAATTCAGATACAAGCCCAGCTTTTATTTCAAATGTTGTTCCAACAATGTGGGTTTGATATGCAGTTGCATTTTCAGCTGATATTTCACAGATTCTTTTGATCCATCCAAATGCTCCGACCTTCCTAAGGCCAGACAGACAACAGTACTGAATGAAAAAATGCACTTTGATTTCACTGAGACTGTTGGATTAACACAGCAAGGTTACCAAAGGAGAGAGAAATACAAGCAGTGTTACCTTAAACGAAGCAAACTCTCTTAGCCCCATGCACCAGGCTGAACATGGCTAAACTGTTGTCATCCACCAAGGTGCTACACTGCCCAATCAAATGTGTATATTCCCAGTAGATTACTGTATATTATTGCATATTTCCACTGTTTACTGGGAGCAATGGAGGATAAAATAATTGTCACATGATAGTTTTTCTCATTCCCTGTACAGTCATCTGATAGGCCGAGAATTTTTGATCATTAAACTAGAACCTAAAACAACATGCCACATATATTTTAACACATCGCTGATTTAGTGTGAATGCCTGGTGACACCAAGCGGCAGCCTCTGTGGCTGTGAAGTGAAGCCAACGCTGAAGTGCCAAACACTGCAGTTCCTCTCTTGTCCACTCGAGGCTGGCTCCAGAAGTGAGTCAGTCTCCGTAAGCCTCCATGTTAAAATGTCCAACTTCACAGCAGAAATAAACATGTTTACAGCCTGGTGAGTCTCGGTATTTTTATAGAACTCACCTGTTCAAATTATATTAAGGCTTAAAGTTAAGTTAAAAACAGGTGGGTGTTGTTACAGGTGGGTGTTCGAGCACCCAGGTTTTTGGATTACTGGGGAGCCGACGGAGGCAGGGCTGCCAGGGTGGCAGCGGCCAGAGGCACCACACTGAGCTTCACAACAGCTCTTCAGAAACCTGTGAGCAGTGTGATGTCAACAATACGACGTCCATTCTTTATACAGTCTATGGGTGACACTGACACACTCATAGGTCACATTTGGCTTGAGGTTGTGTTCAGGTTCGACATAAACAGGTCATTTTAGGCATTTAAACCAACAATAAATGCTGTTTTGCTTGTGATGACTCGCCTTGAGTCAGAAATGCCTCAGCAAGTTTTTGGCCTCCAAGACTATCTGAGTTTGATTTCGTGAAAACCTTGAAAATTCTTTAGCTATAATCTTGGTTCAAAACAGACCCAACACAAGGGATAAACAGATTAAATATGTGGTCAGGTCCTGTACCCATAAAAAGGCCCAGAGATAACCTTTTGGGGGCAATTCAATTCCTCTTTGGGTCTCAAGTCTGGGGCAAAACTGGATACCAGCAAATTGCTATATTGGGCAATCCGAAATGTTCTATATCACCTGGAAGTTCATAGAACACAGAACTGATACAGGTGGAAGCTTCGAATGTTATTCTTCACCCACAGGATTCATTGGATAACGATGCTTTCCTTGCTTTGTGGAGTGCAGGCCTCAAATGTGATATAGTCGAGTCTCAGCACACACACACACACACACACACACACACACACACACACACACACACAGCCCTCAGGTCTTCATCAAAGTAACAAGATTTTTCCTGTTGGGCACACACTTATCATGTCACTGTATTTCTGCTGAACCTTTTAGAAAAAAGCAGACGACACAAGAAAACACAATTAAGCTGCCGGGACAGAGCAAAAAAAAAAAAAAAAAGAAAGAAAAAAGTGCCACACCACCAAGTAAGTATGAATTACTCTGATGTGTCCAGATTGGGGCTAATGCACTGAGACCAGACAGACGAGGAGTAATCAGTCACGGAAACAGAGGAAATCTGAGGAAAATTAAGTCAGGAAAAAGGAGCCGGTGATTTTGGCTGTATTCAGAGATGCTTGAAATGTTTAGCTCAGACACAAGCCTTGGAGTGTTGGCTACACAGCAGACAAGATCTCTAGGGCACTGTTTTGTTTTTACATCCTTTCTCTCTGTCTCTGTCTCTCTGTCTCTGTCTTTTTTTCCCCTTTTTTTTTTTGTTTGGGTCTTTATTTCCTCCCACACCAGTACAAAGTGTTGTCTGGACAGCTCTGATGAGCTGGGGCGTCTCCAATATTAAACATGTAAGCAGGACAAAGAGATGGAGGGAATGAGGCTGGGTGGGAGGGAAGAGAAATAGTGAGACCGAGTCGGCATTCAGCAAAATGCAGACGCGTCGAATCTGGAAGCGTGACAAAAATGTGTCCGGCCTAATGATGTCAACTAGTGTTCTCACCGCCCCTCTGCAGTGTGTGTGTGTGTGTGTGTGTGTGTGTGTGTGCGTGTGTGTGTGTGTGGCTCGTTGATTTCAGCTTTTTTGTGCGTTTCCTCTGACAATCTGGTTGTCAGGGAGAGGCTGCACTTCTGTAGGGATGAGATGTAAACCCCCCTCGCCACATATATAAACAAAGAACTGGTGATAGAAACTGAACTCTCATTCTCTTCTGCTTCATTCCCCGAACAAAAAAATCTTAAGTCAAACAGACTTTGCGCTGAAATAATGACAAGTGGCCAGACGTCTGACGTTCTGTGGCGCGGGCTTGTATCTGCGTCTTTAAAAAGCTAACTAGGTGCTAAGCGGTGGAAGTTGGTGAGGAGGCTCTGGAAAAAAGGTCACACAGAGTTCAGAGCCTGCTGGGGGATGAGTGATGGCCATGGAGAGGGGGCTCTGTTGCCGTGCCTTGTTCTTTTCTGTGCTGCCTGTCAGCCCCCACAGCGGCAGACTGAGCCTTGATGGATTGGCAGCTAGTGAAAGGAAACGTAACCCCCTCCACAACTACCACCTCTACCAATCCACCCCCCCACTCCCCTCCTAGCCAGGCTCCCTTCAAAGACCCCCTCTTCTCTTGCTGCTGAGGTTATGCAAATGACATTGTGATAGCACAAATACAAACAGACAGGACACATGACAACAAGGATGCACACCACACATGTCCACGATTGATGTATTTAGGGGGGTGTGAGTATGATTAGAATTAGAAATTTGGAAAAAATGTATTAAAAAATGTTGCCACCTGGTCCACTGTCCCAAAAAAAGGTAAAAATCCAAAAATACAGATATGCATACAAGAAGAGTTAACAGTACTCTCTTTCCCCTGTGTGTTTAAGCAGGGTGAAGGTCGGGCTGTATGTGTGAAGTCCATGAGGAGGTGATAGGTGACTGTGAAATGGAGAGGATGAGGAGGGAGGACGCATACAACTCAAGACGGAGGAAAGACGGGAGGCGGGGTGAGGGGTGTTGGCGGGTTAAGGGTTTAAGTACAGGACATCCCCTGACCCGGGGTCAAGCGCAGTGGACGCCTCAGGAGGCTTGTTTTCTGGGGGGGGGGGGTGTGATGGGGGGGTTGGACGGGGGTGGGGGGGGCTTGTTGTACCTGGACGGACACAAAAGAAGGCCAAGCAGCGGGGGGACGGTCTGCTAAAATAAACATCAAAGCCTGCTGGCCATGTCCCGCTTTTGTTGCCTGGAAATGGCAGGCTCCCCCTCAGGGGTGGACGAGGTGAGAGGGAAAAGGAGGATGGGGTAGGAGAAGGGGGGGGTGCAGCGGGGTTGCAAAATGAAACGTGCTCCTTCTCAAGCCTGCCAAACTTCCTCTGGAATTTGTTTTTTGTGTTTGATAAATAAATCATATGGCCTTGTAACCATTTATGTACTTTCTTAAACTTGCAAGTTATTTTGGTCATGCTGGCACGAGGAACACAGAGAAGATACATTCCAGACACCAGCAAGTGAGCTAAAATATGTCATAAGTCACAAAATATAAGGTTAGCATGGTGCATAACCTAAAATGAGGTGAAAAAGCTGGAATGTGTTTTTTAAAGGTGTTCCTTTGGGGTCAAATGTCACAACTACTGCAGACCAAAATGAAAATAAAGCTATGGCTTAAACATAATACAAAACATATTACATAGCCAGTAATTACAGTACATACATATGAACAGCCTTTACAGAGCTGTTTTTCTATAGTTATGTGAAATTAAACCTCACTGTTGGGCAACCTCCACACATCACATCTACATTTACTGACCATCACGAGCTAGCTTAATGTTAGCCCCAGCGAGGGCATTCAGCTCTCCAGAGGTCCTGTCCTCACAGTGAAGCTGAGTGGGTCACACACTCAGCTCCAGGTGAAACTAATGTTAGAAAGTTGGCAGGAGTCACATTAGTTGTTACTCGGAGTCAAATTTGTCCTCTTTTGGCAGAGGCAAAACCTCCAGCTACCCCACTGTGCTCACACATCCTGGACCATTCTCCCACTGAATGCACAGAGGCTAAATTAATATCGACTTCCCTTCAAACTTTCTGTAAGACAATGAACAATCAGACTCCCAGATTGTCGAGTGTCACAAGGATTGGTGATAGAATTTCTGAATTTTAAGTTTGTTCCCTCATATGTAACAAGCTGCTTTGTGCGTTGCTGCCAAACTTTGTTTAATCAGACCCTGTCCTCTCCTCCTTCGTCTGTTTCTCTGTCTACCATACATGGTGATATCTTTGACACCAGTGGACATATTTGGGGAAACTTAACTTAAGTTGTTTGCAAGTTGTTCCAACATGGATGGGTTTATCAGAGGACAATAACTTGACCTAAAAAAAAAAAGACAACTTGAGAGTAATATCTGAGACATCTGATCCAAATTTGAGTAAAACTGGAATAACTTAAATGTGGATGCAGTTTGTTCCTAACTGTGTATTATTAATTACATTTAATAAATGTACTGATTAGCCATGTGGTGCTATAAATGTGTAAGGCCACCACTACTGTATTTTCAAAGGTGCGTACAGAGTGAATGTACTCTGTACTGTCATTTTTCTCCGGACCCTCTGAGATCTCCTTTTATTTGTCTCTGTGTTATGAATTGAAGTCATAAATCCATTTTTCTGTGAACACATTTTTCACTCAAGTTGAAACTTTTTTTTTTTTTTTTTTAGCTCATGCAGATGTGCCTTTGCCTCGATTTGTGCAACCCAAAGCAGATCTATTAATGTCGACTCACGTCTTTGCACTGACTTTGCACCTTAAGACTCATGTTGATGAAATTCGGTCAAATGCATCATGTCACTACTTAATCAACATGACACCTGCATCATTTGCTGAGAGTGACTTGTTTCATTTGTTTGGCTAGATCAGCAAAAAAACAACTATTTTCAAATATCAGCTTGGCTAATATTCAGAAGAGGCACTTTTTGTTCATTGATAACAGCCAGAAATTTTGTTTGGATGACAAACAAACATAACACGAGAGTTTCTGACTCTAATGGATGGTAATTGCTTTTGTCAGCTGGACCAATTCAGACAATCTCACTCTGGCATGACTGCTGCTCGAATCAGGGTGCCGTGTGAGTTGACTCGCTTAACAATGCATGTGTGTGTGTGTGTGTGTGTGTGTGTGCGTATGTGTGTGAATACCTCGGCATGGATGAGGGGACAGGAGAGGGGTGTGTGTGGAGAGATGGGGGGGTTGGGTGGGGGTAGCAAGGGAGATGATTATGCCCATCTGTGGCGGATGCCAGGTGTGCAACCCTCCTCTCTCCCCACCCCACCCCACCAAATCTCTCTCATACACTCACACACACACACGCACACAGATAATGCACACACACTTACTTGCATACAATCACACTCCATCAGCACTCTCCAGCTGGCAGGAAAGGCAACAGCCACAGTCGTTGTTGTTCTCCCTGGTATGAAGGGCCGTGTGTGTGTGTGTGTGTGTGTGTGTGTGTGTGTGTGTGTACACATACAGAATCTGTATGTGGGTGTGTACATGTTGTGCTTACTACACATGCCACTGTGTATGTGTGCATACTTATGCCTCTTTAGCTGAGTACCACTGTGTTTGATGACAGTATGTGGACAGCATTTAGAAGCATAATATTTCTGTCATACCTCATATGAATTTGCTTGAATGGATCATTTCCTTAAAGAAAAAGTGCCAGAAGGTGAAGCTGCCCTCATATTTGGTGGACAAACATGAGTGTTATCGATCTTCTCATTTAACTCTCTGCAAGAAAGCCAATAAGTGTGTTTCCTAAACTGTCAAACTTTCTCTGAAAAATGTGTTTTCTCAGTAACCTCAGTAAGTGTTGAGGTAAGGGAGGTAAACATCAAACTTGAGTTGGGTGAGCCTGGGTAACCTTTTGGCAACCTCTGTGTGTGAAGTGAAATGAAGTGAAGCCAATGTGCAAGTACAAAAAAACTGCAATTCCTCAAACATCCACTTGAGGCTGGCTACAGAATGAGCTAGTCTTCATAAGCCCCCATGTTAAAATGACCAACTTCACAGCAGAAATAAACATGTTTACAGGCTGGTACATAAAACATTTTTGGTCTCAACTGTACTGAGGGTAAAGTTTTATAGAACTCACCTGTTCAAATTATATTAAGGCTTAAAGCTATGCATAATTAACAGTGTGGATGCTTTGATATATAACAGGTGCGTAGTGTTACAGGTGGCTTGTTTGAGCACCCAGGCATCATTCAGCCTGCCTCAGGTCCACCAACTATCCACATCTTTGCTGGTTTTTTTTAAATTAGCCGGGAGCAGGCAGAGGCCAGGACTGCTAAGATGGCGATGCCAGAGCCACCACAGTCTGAGCTTTACATATGGCTCTTCAGAAACCTGTGGATGACATTACAGATACGACATCCATATTTATACTGTTTATGCTAGAGACACAGAACTACTTTGGCTTTTGATTTTCATCATCTGCATGAAGTCATACTCATAGCTTCTCTGGTTCATTGGATTGCCAACAGCACTTGATATTGGCATCTCCTAGGAAATACTAGGAAAAACTACTACTGTAATAACTCTACTTGTATACAGTTTTCCCACTCCCAATGTCACAGTTTTTATCGCTGCACCCAAACTGAACTGATCTATATAACTTATTTTTACAAAAAGTCCCAGTTGTGTAGGCTGTAGTACAACAAATATGGGCATTTTGAGGAAGAATTAAGCTTTCTTTCTATATTTTACTAAAACCTGTTTTGAACTGTTGAAATGTATTGCCTATGTCATTGCTGACAACCGCAAGCACAAGAGTCTTGGCTACAGGCCCTCATGCCTCGACCTGTCAAGAGACACACAGTATCTTATTTAGATAAGGCATTTTGTCCTTTACTTGTTCCTCTGGAGCAGAACGAAATTTTGTTCCTTGCAGATTTTCAGACAAAGTGAGCATCCAAACTGGAGTAAGTTTCTCAGACTTCTTTGGAAAATCAAAGAGACTGAAATATTAAGCCTCTCTTCCCATAAGAACTCATGAAGAACATATCCAGCTTGTAGTGCAACACACATTTAGCTGGTCCTGATTGGCTGAGCATTTGCAAACATTTTGTGTGCTGTACCACGATAACAGTAGTCAAGCCCGTAGAGACACTTCCTGCATTGTGCATCTTGCCACACACCTTTACGTTTTTCTACAGTCAATGAAGATGTATACGTCTAAAGTGTAGCATAGGATACTATGGACATGCAGGAAAGGCTAGTTTTTTGTGCTTCTATTTAATTTGATTTTGAGATTGAGTGTTACAATTAGTAAGCAGTTTGAGGCAGGAGCTAACAAGCAAGAGTTTCTATGTACATGAACTACAAGACCAAAGTGTGGCTATTATTCTGCACAATTTTATCTTAGCTTCCAATGTAAACCTCAACTGTGGTTTGTATTTTGCAATGTTGCCACAAGTTAACTGTGTTCCAACCAAGCCATACTGAAAATTTAAATGTCTCTAATATTTATTGCAGAATTTTTGACAACTTTGTTGTTGGTATGCTAGCAGCCTAGAGCCCACACAGTTAACTAAATTATAAAACATGAGTTAATGATTTAAAGTAACCATTAACCAGCTGTTTGTTTAGGTACAAATATTGGTGTGTTCATAAATGCAATCTGAAATGGTCAGCGCATCATCTGAACTGTTGCTTAGAACCTCCTCTGGACCCTCAGTCCAGACCAATGCAGAGGTCAGAGGTCAGATCATTAGCTAATTGTTAGCCAGTTCTGAAGAATGTTCATTTATATACAGTACAAGAAAATACTTACTTCTGTTCTTAATGTGTTTAGTTTTTTCTAACCAATAAGAGTACTGCGGCTGTGGCTCAGGAGGTCTGAAGAATTAGAAGAGTCGATCTTCTAATCAGATGATTGGCGGTTCAATCCCCAGCTCCTCCAGTCTGCATGTCCAAGTGTCCTTGAGCAACATACTGAACCCAAATTGTTCCCGAAGGCTGCACCATCATTGTGTGAATGAGTATGAATGGTTAGCTCGAAAAACTGATGAGCAGTTGGCACCTTGCATGCTTTGAGTGGTCGGAAGACTAGAAAGGCCATTTACCATTAAAGTGCCCAATCGATCAGCAATATTTGTAGTAATGCCGTTAAAATCTTGACGATAGCCATCCTCCCTGAAGAGTCGATCAGACACTGCTGATCTAGAACACCTCACCAAGACCAGGTGAATGGATCACATTTTTCCGGTTCCTAGATCTTTACACAGGCTCCCTGTGTGTCAAATAATTGATTTTAAAACACTATGGCTGCTTTATAAAGCGCTGAATGGTTTAGGGCAAAAATACATATCTCTTAGCTCGTCTGGGAATAGGTCTGCTTTCTGTCCCCAGGGTTAAAATTAAACACTGAGAAGCAGCATGCAGTTTTTATGCACCACATAGCTGGAACAAAGTCCCTGCAGACCTGCGCTCTGCTCCAACACACTTCTTTTAAATCAAGGCTTAAAACTTTACTGCTTGCATTTTTTTTTAAATATTTTACCTATTTTATTCTATTCATGTTTAACCTCTAATTTGAATATAATTTAAGGGTCCTTTTGTATTTCATACCCGGTGTTTCTTTGATATTTTTAATATCTTGTTTTAAAGCCTTTTAGGTCTTATGCAAAGCACTTTTAATTGCCTTGTTGTTGAAAGGCGCGATACAAATAAACTTGCCTTGCATTTTGCTACTTCAGATCAACTGGCTAAGACTAATTAGATGTGGATTTTTGCATAGCTACCAGAATATCTTCTGTGTTTGACCTTTTGCTCTCTTTGTTTCCACTCACAGCTATGCTTTGTGTTTAAGCAGGGCTGAAACATAATTTGTCTAATAAGAGCCTAAAACAGCAGCAACATTGAAGCTTCATAATAATGTCATATAGCCATGCAAACATTTTTTTTCATTATTTTCAGTTGTAACACCTAAACAGTGATTTTACATTAGACACCATCGCTTAATTGCAAATTAACAAAACTGAATACACTGTATGTTGCACCACTCATTTGCCCTGTTCTGTTTATGTGTTCCTTACAGTAGCCTACCCTTGAGGTAACACATCCCGCTGCTAATGTTCCTCAAAGCTAACTCGACTATACAGAGGACGCAGAGTAGAAAATAGCCTTGTCAACAGTGTACTTTACTCCAATCTATGAGTGGTCTCTGTAGTCTTCCACTAAAGTGAAACAATTTTGTTTTCATCAGATCAACATTGTTCTCCTTGTAATTCCTCCAAGCTAATGTAACTTAGCAACACCATGCACCCACATGAAGTTCTTCTATTCTTTTAAACACATGAATCATTTTCAAGTTGAATTATTTCATGAACGCTTTCTGCTGTTTCCTCTTTACCACAAACAGTTGTTTTTCTTACATTAATTTGATTTTGTGCATACTGTACATACTGTTTTAGCAGTAGGGTGCAATTTGTCACCATTCATCATAGAACGAAAACACTGTAAATAATGTGAAATGGGTGACTAATCTCCTTAAATGCTCATTATGGAGAGAGAATGAGAAAGAAAGTCAGAGAGAAGAAAAGAGGAGGACAGCGAGGCTGCAGAGACACTTTGTTTGAACATGATTTTTTATTTTTGTTTGTTTGTTTTGGGTACAAAACTGCAGCAGATATGATTAAATTAGATTAAACTGTATTGTCATTGCACAGAGTACAGTTACTGACATAACAAAATGGTGTTTAGCATCCAACCAGAAGTGCACAAAGCAGTAAAGTGCACAAATGTATAAATAAACAGTAAGGGCTATGGAAATGGAAATGCTATGTATGTTTGTGTAAAATGAAAATGCTACTACTATGCATGAACAAAAAGATATTCAGTGTACAAGTAATGGCAATAGTGAGGCATTATATGCAACTGGAAGTATGATTTGAATGTTGTGCATACACAGTTTAGACAGTAGTATATTTGTATGGGTAAGTGAAAGCATATAGTTCAGGCAACTGTAAACTCAGTCCTAAATAAAGGTGAGGCAACAAGTGAGGTATAGACTGTGCAAATGTTCAGTTAGGAAGGTGTGCAGCTGATTGGGAGTGTAGGGTGAAGAAAAAGTTTAGTTACTGGAGATGTGTGGTAGTAGGAGCTAATCCAGGTTGTGAAGAGTGGGGGCTATCACCAAGGTGCAGAGTTCAGCAAGGTGACAGCTGAGAGGGAAGAAGCTGTTCCTAAACCTGGAGGCCAATAGCGCCTCCCAAAGGAGAGGAGGGCAAAATATCTGTGGCTGCGGTGCAAGGTGTCCCCAACAATGCTGCACGCCCTCTGCAGGCATCACTTGTGCTGGATGTGATGCCTTGGGCAGTCGTAACCATGTAGAGTCACTGGTGAGCTTTCTTGACCAAGGTCGAGGTGTTGGGTCAAAGAGAGATCCTCAGAGATGTGAACACCCAGAAACTTAAAGCTGGTGACACATTCAACTCTATGTCAATTAAGTGTCTTGGCCTCCAGGTGCTGGACCGCTTTCCTCTAGGCCAACTCATTGTTGTTGATGAGGCTAACCACCACTGTGTCATCTGCAAACTTAATAATGGGTCTTTGAACCTTGTACAGTCATTGGTGAAGAGGATGTAGAGGAGGGAATTCAGCACTCAGCCGAACGGGATGCCAGTGTTCAGGGTGAGGGTTGAGGAGGTGTGGTTGTCTAACCTAATATAGTGGGGTCTGTTGGTTGGAAAGTCCAGTATCCATCGACAGGAGGAGGTGTCAATGCCAAGCTCAAGAGTTTGGAGATCAGTTTGGTGGGAATGACAGTGTTGAACACTGAAGTGAAGTGAACAGTATTCTCACATAGGTGTTGCTATTGGAGATGGTTTCCTCCTTACATCTGTTCTGGCAGTAGGTGAATAGAAATGGGTCTACTGTGGGTGTTAGAAAGTTGAGATGAGCCAAGACCAGCCTCTCAAAGCACTTCATGATGGTGGGAGAGAATGCAACAGGATGGGAGTCATTTAAGCTTGCTGCACTGGAATCTTTTGGCACCAGCACAATTAAGGTGCTATTGAAGCATATGGTGACAGCTGCTTGGGCCAGTGACAGGTTGAAGACGTCAGTCAAGTCCTCAGTCAGCTGCCCAGCACAGGCACTGAGCAGGTGTCCAGAGATGCCATCAGTGCCAGCAGCATTACGTGCATTATTCCTACTCAATGCGGCATGCATGTTGATGGGGGAGAGTGTGAGGGGCTGTTGGTCTGTAGGGAGATGAGCCTTGATGGTTGCCTCCTGGTTGTCCTGTCAGGGTGTGGGCGTAAAGGTTGTAGCATCAGGGTTTGTTGGTTTGGGTTTGTAGTTCGTGATGGTCTGGAGGCTTTGCCACATGTGTCGAGGTTGGAGTTGTTGCTGAAGTGGTCCTCAATCCTTAGCTTAATCCCCCTCCTCAGGTTAGCCCTGGTTGTACGGTCGAGCGGTATGGAAACTGCTCTGTTCATCCATGTCCAGGAAACTTTGTTAAGTTAATTCATTCAGTTTTGTCTCGTGTCTATGTTGTCTTGTGATTTCCTATTTTATTTTGGTTCCACTTCCTGTCTGTGTCTATTGTCACCAGTTTTACTTTCTCCCTTTTGTATGTTTTCCCGCCCTTGGGATTACCTGTCTCCACCCCGATTGTTTCCACCTGTGCCCTTACCTTGTGTGTATATATAGTCCGTGTCTCCCTTTGTCCTGTGCCAGTTCGTCTTGTCCCATGTGTCAGCGCTTAATCCATGCCATTGCCATTGTCAGGTCTTGTTGTTTTGTTACTTTGTTTGTTCGAGTTTGATTTTCTGTTTGTTTTCTTAGTCCTAGTATAGCCTCGTAAGAGTGATTTTCTGTTTGTTTTCTTATTCTTACAATAGCCTCCTAGCTTAGTCTAGTAAGAGTGATTTTCTGTTTTTCTTTTTCTTTCTTAGTCTAGCTTTTGTCGAGTGAGTTTTAGTTTCTTAGATTAGTGGAGTTATTTCATCTGTCAAGAGTGATTTTCATTTTGTTAATAAAAACTTTATTTTGAAACTTTTGTCTGAGAGTTGTGTATTTGGGTTCTGGTCCATAGTTCGGTCGTGACAGTTCTAAATGTGCTGTAGAACAGAGTCTGCTCCCGGGCCACACTGTTCTCACTGAAGGTTTTACACGTTTAATACGTTTTGTAGGGAGTAGGAAATAAATGTAAACATGGACACAATGATGAACTTTGGGGAGTACAGACTTTTGACAGACAGTTTGAAGTGGTTGAAGTCAACTGCAATAAAAAAGGCTGCCTCTGGATGTGTAGTCTGCTGTTTGCTAATGGCAGAATACAGTTCTTTCATTGCAGGCTTAGCATTAGCGTTCCCCAGGCAATATGATGCTGCAGTCACAATAGTAGATGCAAACTCTCCAGGCAGATAAAAAGAACTAAATGTAACCATGAGATATTCTAGGCTAGCAGAGTATTGACTCTTGATTATTGGACCGGTGCAGTGTACAGGCTCAGACCAGTCTGATTTTGTGCATGAGGGTGAGGTAATATGATAGGACAAACCAAACCACACCAAAATATAAAGTGCATTAACGTATACCGTACCAAACTTTACGCTGTTTCTGGGTGAGAACCTTACCACCAAGTCCTTGCTGTTGGTCCAAACCAACAATAAATACAATATCTATAGACGGTCACTTTACAGCCTGTGTGTACAACCAATCATCAATTAGAAATATACAACTACCGTTCTTTCTAAGGCAGATATAAACTCTACAGCAACTGCTGCCCCCAGACTCAAGCTAAAAAGACATTCCAGCACCGTCGAGCATAAAGAGAGCTGTTTTTGTACACTGCATAGTGCAAACAATGATATGTTGCTAGGCAACACAGTGGTTGTTGATGGTCCCCTCTGGAAAGTGAGTTTCAAAGATCAGTGAGTTTATTGTTTTACTCACGTGTCTTTGAGCCTTGTGTACTACAAAGTCCTCCAAAGGTACATGTTAGGATGGCTGGATTCAAAAAGCAGGAGGATTAAGGCAGAGGTTGCGTGTAGACCAACTAGATGTTTTGTTTCACAAACATTGAGACATTAGACATACAGACTTAAACATAATGTGGACTGAAAGCAACAATTATCCTACCAGCATCCGTTTGTGGTGGAAACTGGCAGCCTTAGATAGCCTGCTACTGATACTAACATAGACTCTTGCACAGTATGGGGGAATCTGCCACTCCCATTACATCAAAACATAACAAAACATCACAACCAAGACCTTAAAATACATTTATACTATCAATTCAACACACACACATGGTTGTGCATTACCACAATGAGCTTATTTGTTTAGGCTACCAAACTAGCCAAACTGTCTCTTGCAGGCCTGGCCTCCAATCAGACCCTCCTGAGTTAATACTGTACAATTAACAGTTAACAATTTCAACGAAACATTCACTCCTTTGGTTTGTGCCTCATTTTTTTTTAACAATTTATTTCACTCATTGTGACACCACATTACTATTGATAGCAAAATGTGCGTAATAAGGACAACCTTCATTACAGTACAACTTCATTGCTCATTCATTCTCAAAGCACAACATAACCAGTCGACTCATTTGTCCCACTGTGCATCTCAAATAGTTTTCATTTTCAGGTTTTGAGCTGAACGAGCGCTCTGCAGTCGTGTGTCAGGGATTAAAAACTCACACACGTCACCGAAGTTCCTCTGTGAATGTAAAAGTCACTGCTGCAGCACTTCTGACAGACTCAGCACTGCTCTGTTGATCACGCAATACTGTGTGTTTGATTTGGGTCACTTAGCATGCTTAGTGTTAGCTGCATTAAAAATAAATAATGGAATTAAATGTTAATTTTTTGTTTTATGTGTACATATATCTTTCACAGAATGTTAGTGTCAAGTGGACCTTGCTGGTTCATCCTTTCTTTTATTCCATTCTTACACGGTTTATTATGAATTTAACATGCAAAAACACTTAAAACATGCAAAAAGTGCACAATTAAATGACTGACTGAATGAGTGAATGTAATGTGTTACTCCAACCTCTGATGTCTACTACTGCATGGCAGATCACAGTGATCACTTGGTCTCAATTTATTTATAGGAATCCGAGGCTTTCATCTTCAGTGCTTAACCTGAATTACCTCAATGTAATATATCCAATTCTGTAATTGAATTATAAACCGTCCGCTAAGCCCCTCAGATAAGGGAGGCAGCTAACCAAATGGAAAAGGATTTGCTCAGGTTTGCTCTGAATTATGATATGCAGATCATCTTTGGTGGACAGTACACTTAAGACTCCAGACAGAGACTGTGAAAGCGACATTATCCCTCATGCTTTGGGAGAATACAGAGGGAGATTCACTGTGGATTGGTAATAGTGAGGCTACTTAACCCGATAAACCTGATATTAAGCCCATTATTCATTGCTCCAAAATGAAAAGACAAATCAAACTATGAATCTATCAATCTGTATCTCTCTGTCTTTCTATCTTATGGACACAAGCACAGACAAACACACACAGACTGACAGCCAGGCACACAAACACACACACACACATATTGCGGGCCCACAAGCAGAGAGGCTGCAGCTCGCAAAGCAAGCGGTGACGGGCTGATTGATCCCCTGGTGAAAATGGGCGATATTCCCCCAACATCGATATCAATAAAGCCTCTTAGGCTCGAGGCTTTTCAGGGCCTGCTTTTGTTTCTCTTCCGAGGAGAGCCAAGAAAAATCTATAGACAATTGATGGTGTCTGGGAGAAAGGCTCTATTGGAGTATATCAAATCAACGTATCGGAGAAGGGAAAGTTTGCCCTGTGAATTAGACTGTTTTTGCTCCAAGTTGAGTGTGAGTGAGAAGGATGGACGTGGCCATGTTTTGAAAGCCAGGGAAAAAGGTGGGCAATAGGCAAAAGGATAGAGAAGGGAATGTCTTTTTGGGGTTTGATGGATGGATATGATTCTAGAAATCTATCCTCATTGGCTCACGGCCAATTGTAGTGTAGTAGTATTGGTTAAAAGAGAAATGCGGATATAGTACAGCTGCTGTAAGTATAAATGAAGATTTTAGGTCTTGATGACACTGCAAATACCGCTCATTAGTTGTAGGAAAAAAGAATATTTTGTCTCCCTCACCCCTCGTTTTTCAGTTGTTACATCTATGTATTCTAATGTGGAACAAGAAAGCTTAAACTTGGACTGTTAGTGGTAGCCACTGCAGTTGGACCACTGTAGTCTCATTTTGAGTGTGCTCTGTTACAGCTCTCAGATTCAAACAGATTTCCTTGCTTCCCCCGTTTGAATGTCCGTTTCAAAAAAATTCTCAAATAGTGCCCCACCTTTATTCACTTCAACTGAATAGATAGTTGGAGTAAATGTCTTAGATAGTATATCGCTGCATTTGTGTAACGCTTTTGTCCAAAGTGCTCCCAATTTTCATCAGGGAAGGAGGCGTTGTCCAAATCATTGGCAGCAATTTAGGGTCTTCAGTGTCTCCTGTGGAGCTGTCATTAGTGGATGATCCACTTAACCTCCTGAGCCAGAGCTATAGAGGGCTATATTGATATTTGATATAGGCTTCATTTAATTTCTGTGCCTTATAAAAATATTTGATCAGCTGTTAGAAGCCTCCTTATTTCCTGATCTGCTGTTTTTGCTGTTGATACAAATTCTTACAAAAAATTACATTTTCATAAGGGAACTCAACACTTCCATCTTTTTCATTTACAAAAGTTCAGTTTTAAGTGTCAATAACAGCTGCTTGATATCCTTAATATCCAAAAAAATTATCAGAATTCATGAGTGAGAATCGTATTTCTGGGTTAGGGCAGCCTTACTCTCCTCTGTTGTCATCCTGTAGGATCTTTCAGTGGCGGCTGACACAGTGAACCAGCAGATCCAAGATCTGGGAGTGTAAGGCTCTGTACTCTCTGCACGACTGTTTGCTGTCCTGGCTCTACAATGCTAGAATGAGCTCACCGCTGACATCAGGAACTCTACACATCTTCTGTCACAGTCTGAAAACTCACCTGTACAGACTGCACCTTAGCCCATGAATAAAAAAAAACAAAACAACACCTTCTCTCATTTCTCTTTTTTGATGAAGTTTGATGTACTTCTGTGATTCTTGCGATTGTTGGGTTGTATCTATATGGTTCAATGCACTTATTGCAGAGATACTCACAAGTCATTTTTTAGTCAAGTCAAGTCACTTATGGTTGTAATGAGCTTTCTAACATCTGCTGCATGCCATCCGGTCTGCTTGAAAGACTGCATATCTATATTGGAGGAATTTAAAGCACATGTTGTATCATCAGTCCTTTATCTATCCGGATTGATTTGTTGCTTATATCATCCCATTAAACAGGCTTTTGTAATATAATATGAAAAAAAAGAAAACACAATGTGTAAGATTTGCTATTTGTTGCGATGTGTTTGTTACAGAGTGCATCATAGTCATAAATATGGACAGTTGTACATGTGTATTTGTTCTGATTACATTACTTATGATCAAAAACTAGCAAGTCGACAACTTTGCTAAAAGTCAAACATCAAGCAAGTGCAAAAACTCAAGACATACCAGCCAGCTAATATTACTTTCAGCAAGAAGCCCAGCTGTGTCTGTCTTTAGACCTTAACTGCATGAAGCACTGGCCAACAACTAAAAGTCAGTTTCCTCTCAGATTTCCTCTTGTCTGCCGCTGGCTTCTTGCTCCATCGCTCTCTCCTTTTAACTTCTTAGTTTTCAGCATTCTTTCTTTGGTCTCCTCACCTTTGCCATGCTCTGCCTCGGTTACTAAGCTTGGTTACATTGCCCACTCTGGGCACCCCCACTGATAGGAAAACCTGAAAACCTCCTCTTCCAGTTGTCCAAAGTACCTGTTGCACCAGTGTAAACACTCCCCGTGTGCAGCAAGCTTGCAGACCGGGCAGCACACCTAACTAACTAAGTAAACTACTTAACAGCAGCTACATTTAACAGCAGTTTACTCAACTCAAAATCAGAAAACATTTTCTCCATAAAAAATATGATCCAGCTTCACCAAAATCACTGACATTGTTGGTGTGTGAGTGCCGTGAAGCGTTACGCACTTCTAGGAAGAGCTTGTACCTGGAGCCAAAAGTTACATCATGCGAGAACAGGCGTACTGGGTGCAGAATGACAGATGCACCATTCACCTCATTCTTAGTCTGTGTAGCTTCAAAATAACTTTAAATCTGGTATTTAATAGTAAAGATTCTGTTACTTTAAAGTTAATAACTGTATTTTGACTAGTAACATGAACATACAGCTGCAGTATAGACCAAGTACTGTGTAATGCATATACACCAACGTTATGCAGGGTAACAGGAATTGCTAACATTATGCATTCTGAGTACAACTATAGTCTAATTACACTGAGTCTTCAAATAATTACACTTTACTATAAATCAACACATCCCTCTAGCTCTCAAACCCAGTGTAATGGTAATGCCTGTAACATGGTCAACAATAAACATGTAACCACCTGTGAACTGTATTATGCAATTGTGTAATATAGTTTCTCCCTTTGTTTTGCCTACACACCAGCCTTTATCTGTTCATACAGAACATACTCTACCTGCTTGACTTGACTATTGTTTAATATTTTATTTTAGAATTGATGAGCAAGATTCCAGTTTACTCCTGACCTAGAATTTCCAGAAAAAAACAAAACAAAACATTAATAGCACTTGGATAGAATATTAATTGCTCTGTAAGATGTTTTAATGACTAGACAAATTGAGGTTGTTAAATTTGAATCTTGGCCACACTCACCTTCAGTTCATCACAGATCCAGGGCAACCTAACCACATTATTTATGGCAGGGTAGATTTTTATTTGATTTGTAGTCTTACAGAAAAAGCCAAACAAAGCCCCTGACACAGACAACCAGCATGTGTTTTGGTGTGTCTAGTATAGCCACAACCAGCCACAACAAGCTGTGAAACAATGTGGCGTTTTTAATTACTAATTATGTTAGTTCTGTCCCTACTGGTCAAAATAATATGCTTTTTTACTTTTATTTTTGAGTTATCTGCATCAACCCTCTCCCATTAATTTTCACTGGGGGCTGAGTGGTTGAAGAGGCCCTAAGCAGGCCACCCTCTGGATAATTATTCTTTTCCAATCACTGTGACTGTCTAATTGCAGTCCTAGCTGCTAATTTATGCACGCCTTTGTTTTCTTCAAGGAACGCATTTCAAAAAACACATCAAACGATTTCTGATATGTAAAGAATATAGCGAAGGAACACAGGCTGCAGCCGCTTAAAAATAAATTCCTTATTATTTTCATATGATAATAAGTCAGAGAAAATGAGGAAATCAAAAGGGAAGTCTTATAAAGATGTATGGGTACGAATATGGCACTTATTGTAGTTTTTTTCATGGACTTGAATACATTACCATATTTTCAGCGATTTTATTTGCCTTAAGCTGGAGTTATGTAGGACAGCTTGCTGACCATCATTCACAAGCTGTTGGCATTTCTGCGCGTAGTCTGTCAAGCGCAGATCTCTCGCACACAACTGGCATTGTTTTTAATGTAAATGATGTCGCTGTGATGAGGAGCCATTAAATGCACGCACATAAACACATGCACATAAACATAAATACACATAGATGCACAGTTATCCAGCCTAACCACCCCCTCACACACACACACACACACACACACACCAACACACATACACACACACACTCTGACACCAGTGCACATGGGAACAGCAGTATTTACTTTATGCATGAGGACAGGTAAAAAACACACAAATCCACAGTGGACACCGACTGTAATTGAATGTGACTCCCTCTGTATACTATCCATAGCTCCAGGATCCTGGCAGCTAATTGGAATATACAGCTCCTTAAACCACCGGTGAACTCCGCAGAGACGCTGGGTTGTCAGAAGCCGATGGCCCGCCGCGGGTTTAGCTATGTTAAGGTGGCATGGGACTCTCATACTGCTAACATTGAAGATGAGGGCTAGAATGAGAGGCAAATTGGAAGCTCCAATGCAGAATGACAAGATGTGCACATACCTGTGTGTGTGTGTGTGTCTGTGTGTGTTTATACATGCAGGCTTGTGCATGGACAGGTATGTTTGTGTCTCTGCTGACTTTATTTCAATGGATTCTGAGGAGAAAATGTCACTGTAGCTCTCATCGCTGTCTATTATGATTGCTGTCAAAGACTGTCAGTGTGCAGACTTTAGTTCAGTTGCTTCCATGAAGATGCCGTGCATTTCTGTGTTTAGCGGTTGTTGTGGTGAATAGTGTGTTCACACAACAAGAAGGTTGTTTATTATTTTTCATTGTTTGACCTACAAATCTCCACCAACATAAGAATGCACACCGGGACACAGTCTTTATGGGTTGGGGAGATCCTGGATACGAGAACGAGCGTATTAATATTTAGAATAAAAGAACTGATGGTATAATTTTTAGATTTAACTTCAGTGGGAATAATATTACAGCAGAGTTAGCAATATAATTGAGAATTGAGCTGCTGCTGACTCGGTCAAAACTGCAAAACTGAAAAGAAAAAAAGATCTTAAACATACAAGCTTAACACACTTTGTGTTGTTTTATGTGATGTGTTATTAATGATGTGTCGTGTTTCAGATGTCCATCATGTCTATCTTCAGAATGAGCAGCATTTAGTACTTTCTCTGTGCACATGCAGCGTAGGGTTGTATCTCCACCGGATGATAGTGGGTTAGTTCCTGCTCCGTGTGCACAAGAAGATACAGACATTCATTGTCAACATCAGAAAATACTGGATTCACAGGTAAAAAGCTTTAAACCTGCATAAAAAAACTGTAAATTCTGAATAAAGCATCACTGTCACTACTGTGCCACTAATTTGTTATGGCCAGTTGTATTTAGCAGCACCTCTAAACCTTTAGCTGAGATGAAGGCATGCAGTCATGTCAGGATACTAAGATACTGGTAGAAATCTGGGAGGTGGTGCAGTGGTTAGCACCATCATCTCTCAACAAGAAGGTAAAAACTAATCAGGATGGAAGAGACAATCAAAACTGTTGGGAAACACGACAAAGGCAGGAAGTAAATTTTCAGACACAAGCAGTGGGGAGAATTACAAAATAAAACAGGAAGGACTAAACAAGAAACCCACAACTGTGACATGTCCCCATGTGTGTGTGGGTTTTCTGCAGATGTTCTGGCTTCTGCCCACAGTCCAAATGCTGATTTATGCAGGTTAATCTTTAATCTTTTCATAATCAAATCATTTTAATACAACTTCAGTCAACTTCTTTCTTCACAGGTCTTAATGCAGGGCTCTTTTTCCCCAGTAACAATCAGTCTACGTTTTTACAAATTTTTTTAGACTAACAGCACCAAAGAGTGGTTATAAGAATGATATCCACAGACTAACATGCTCTGAGTAGTCCTGTCCGACACTTTAACGTGAATGACTCCGGTGCCCTGGAGTGGCATCTTAGCTATTCTTTAGTATATGAGTAAGCACGAGCCAGCAGGTTGTGCTGAGTGTGTCGGTATGTCACCGCTCGCAGTACTTGAAGCAAGCTACACTTAACAGTGCACGTAATAGTTCACAAGTGAGTTTTTGACACTTTTTTTGTTCATTTGAAGTACCATCAATCAATATCAATAGAAAAGACTTTTTGTGCTCATTTTTTTTTTTTTTTTTTTGCCAGTCTTGTCTGATCATCTGACCACGCGTGTTTCAGTTTTTAATGATGTTACTGTATTCTCGGATCTCAGCGCTTAGAGGAGTGTTATCAGAACTGATGGAAGCATGAAATCACACTTTGGTATAGACGTAAATATTATGTACATTTGTCCTTTTTCAATTCTTTGAGCACCACAAATGAAATTTATCTCATTCACATTGTATTGTTGTGGCAGCAGCTGAGGCTCCAGTGGCATTTTTGTATGAACTGACCATTCCATGTAAATTAACAAAGGCTCAGCATGGTTGGATGGGAAGATAAATGTCCCTCAAGATGATAGAACATACGTTTGACATCATAACTGACACCATGACGTGTAGGATTTAGGAAAAACATCTTTTTTATAAATACAAATGCTACATGCAAAATATACAAATTCCATGAGGCTTATAATGATTTTGTGACAAAGAGGTGATGATTCGCTCGTTTGTGCTCCAGTTGTATTGCACATCTTTACTCATATTCCTTCTATTCATCTCCTCTTCCATTTTGTAATCCCCAAACATTCATCTGCCCACCATTGTGCCTTCCTTCTCTCTACCTCTCTGTCTATCCACTCATGTTTTCAGCCAGAAGCCACCAGCCTTGTATCTATCCCACGTAAATAATGAAACACATAATTATCATATCATAATTGCAGTAAAGATGGCTTTGACAGAAATCATTTCCCGTATCTAATACAGCGCTAATCGAATCTGTTCCCCCACTCACTAACACGACCTCTGGTGATTGAGTTTCGGACATTTGTTTGTGTGTGCCTGTGTGTGTGTGGTTATGTTAGATGGGTGTGTGTTCAGTTTCTCGTCTAACGTCTCCGTTCTCATGTGAAAAGTTGGATTTTTCTACTGTGTTTCCTCGTATTAACGAAGTAGCCGACATTGTTCTTCATAGGTTCATGCAAAGGTTCAAACACTGTCCATCCATTTCAGATTTATTTTTGTAATCTTCATCAAATACTAAAATGACAAAATTCACATACAGGAAGATTAATTATGGTGCAGCACATAATACAGCACTGTATGCTTTCAAGAACGCGCGTATGTATGGCTTCTCTGTGTGTCTGTCTTGCTTGCTCTTTTGTCTATTGTTCCTGAGCTTGATTGATTGACAGCTTGTCGGATGTTGTAGCAGAGCTAGCCTGGTCACATGACCCAGCAGATGGTTGAGGAGACAGCTGACAGCAGCGAGTGTATGCGAGCATGTAAATGGGTGAATCAACTTTAGCAACGGAATTCCCTTAAAACATACAGACAGATCAGAATTCTATCACATAGATAGATAGATAGATAGATAGATAGATAGATAGATAAATGGATAGATAGATAGATAGATAGATAGATAGATAGATAGATAGATAGATAGATAGATAGATAGATAGATAGATAGATAGATAGATAGATGTGAAACAGGGATAGATGGTGTAAGAATTGTCTTAAAGGGCAGATTGAGATAGGCCTGAGGATAGGTCTCTAACAATGAGTGATTACTGCACTAACAAGGCTGGCGGCTGGAGGGGATGCGTATAATGTGATTGGTGCTGGCCGCTATTTATCTTGACCAATAGACAACTGACCTGGCTGTGGCCCTCCCCCCTCTTACAGGTCAACCAGAGTTCACCAGGCGGAGGACCAACGTTAATGTTACACTCACATATGGCTCAAACCAGGGGGAATACTAAAAAAAAGAGAATGTACACAATGTGTTAAGCTACACATGATAAACAGCATATATATGCTGATACACACAATACACTACACATGTACGTACATAGACATGGTATGTGGATGCACATTCACACAGACTCCAGGCTGATCTGAGAGATTTTTACAGTTTTTCAGATTTGAGATTTTTTTTTTAAACACGTTTTTACAACAGCGGTGAGCCGCACCAAGCTTTCCATCAATGTAATGCTTCTATCAAATATGTAAAATGTGAAATGGTGGATTCATTTCACCAGACGCTGCTCTTGACTATTTTATCTCTTCCATGTGATGGAGAGTTAGAAAGAGAGAGAGAGAGGAGAGGTAGATAAAGAGGAAGTGAGATGGGAAAGGGTGATGAAAAAGAAAGAGAAAGAGTCTTGAATGTAACGAGGGAGGGTGAGGCGTATTGAGTAATGAGCGCTGTTGCTCCCAGAACAATCAGGGTCTCCATTTTGCCGTGTGTTCCTACCTGATGTATAGCGCGAGCTGTGGGAGCTGCTGTAATAAGACCATTTGGGCCTCTCATTGGCGAGCATTAGCCGCAAATATCTTCCACAGGCCTAAAGACAGCCTGCGGGGCCAGAGAAACAGCCATGTTAGCTGTGCCGCTCATTTGGTCTGGGGTGATGTGAGTTGTAGGGGGGGGAAGTTGTTGTCAGCTTGTACACACTAGATTAGGCTTTACGGCTTTGTACAGCAGCCACACAGAGGAAAAATGTCCATTTCAGAACATTGGTTAATATTTAGAGTCTTGAGTGTATTTTCTTTGACGTGCAGAAAAAATCTGCCAATAGGGAGAAATATTTTTGCTTTTCTTGTTATCAAGATATAATCACCTCTTTATATCACCCCTGTGCCATGTCATAATAACAATGTAACATACTTATCAATAAAGGTCACGGACTGGACAGGTTTGTCCTGTCGTATTAGGAAATATATTAGGATTTATAGTGGCTGAATACAAGTGCGAGATGAAAGGACTACAAGATGACACTGGCTACACTGACTACTGACTACAAAAAGTTTTTCCTAATCTATTACAGGTCCAAGGTGTGTATGATTCATTATATTTATAGAATATGGCAGACATGGAATATCATATTTAAAGATGCTTTCATTAGTGTACAATCACATGAAAACAAGAATTGTTGCAGTGACACTACAGGTCATCTTCCATGGAGTCCTCCATGTTGCATTGCCATGTTTATGCCACAGACAGTATAAATATGGATGTCATATCTATAACCTGTCCTGCCACCTCCTCACTAATCTAAAAATGGACTCGAGGTGGATTGTGGGAGGAGCTAAGGCAGGCTGAATAAAGCCTTTATGCTTAAACAAGCCACCTGTAAGTGCAACCAACTGCCAATCAAAGCAGCCTTTTAATTATGCATAACCTTAAGTCTTAATATAATGTGATTGGTGAGTTGTATATTAATAAATTAATAAATATAAATTCACCCTCATTATGGTTTTCATGAACGAGGAAATTAGCTATAGAGACCAAAACTGTTTTTTGTTCCAGACTGTAGACTGTTTATTTCTGCTGTGAAGTTGGACATTTTAACATGGGGCCTTATGGAGACTGACTCGTTCTGTAGCCAGCCTCAAGTGGACGTTTGAGGAATGGCAGTTTTTGGCACTTCCACATAGGTTTCACTTCACAGCCACTGTGGTTGACGCTTGGTTTAGCCGATAAACAGAACAGAAACACTGGCTCCAGATAGATCCTTCCATGTATTTCATGAGTTTCGGTCCACCATAGTTTCTCCTGTCCAAAACCTGAAATTGAAAACTGGGAATCTATTGGCAGGAATGGAATTAATATTCATTAGTATGTTTTCATTAGTGTATAATCCCCTGAAAATAAGACTTGATGTGTTTTTGAATCTTCAGTAGGAGCGGGTCCTCTTCCATGGAGTCCGCCATGTTAAACCGCCATTTTTTCTGCAGTAGCCCAGAGAAGGCAAAACCAAACACTGATCTTGATATGGCCTTTGGCTTTTTATGTGAATTTCTCAGCCTAGTTTTTCCTGGAAGGAGAGGGTGTAATGTGGACGAGTATTCATTTGGTTGCAATTTACAACTTCACTGCTAGGTGGCACTAAATCCTACACACTGGACCTTTAAACAAAAAAAAAAGGGGGGGATTTTGAAATTTCACAGTTGGCTATTTTTTTTTTTTTTTTTTTTTAATGCCAGATTCTATTAAATTGAATATATTTATCCATTACCATATAAGAACAGTGGCCTTTCCCTCAAAGATCTTCCGGTTTGGTGAAGAAACACATCAGGAATCCCTGTTCTGTTTGCACCATTACTGTATCCATCTATTTGATGCAAATGAGGGGCTACCTGCTTTGTACTCAGGTGTGTTTCATAATACAAAACCTGTCATGGAAACCAGACGAGGGACGAGCGATGTGCGAGATTTCCTCCGAAATAGCAAAATTGAATTCTAAAGAAAACACATAGCGCCGTTCTATTTACAGACCAATCAAACCAAATACATTTGAATACATTTGAAAACATGGGGCACACTTGACTCATGTGACAAGTGATGAGCCTTTATTGGAGGCTACTTTAAGTGTCAGGGCAAATAATTCAAGCACAGCCCAACTTCAAATATTTTGAAACCAGATTTAAATATACATCATATGCCGGCCTGACCAGGGGCAATCAGCATCTCAAAGATAGCTAGACTGCACGGCATGCAAAAAAAAAAAAACAGAGACGCTGAGCTGATGAATGAATGGAAGAAAACAGTTTTGTACAAAAATACAACGGCAGAGAGACAGACAGAAAGCTTGACTGTATGGAAAAGTAATCAGTCAGCTTGTTGAGGAATTATGCTGATGGCAGGAAAAGTGGTTTTATCAACAGCATCATCATAAACACATGCATGCATGCCCACAATACACAAACACAAAATAACAGCTTCCTATCAGAGTGATTCAACGGCCCTTTCATTGTCTGACTATTTAATCCAGCGAGCAGAGAATGAGTGTACACAAGTGCATGTCTGTGTGTGTGTGATTTTTTTTTTCCCTCACTGTGTGTGTGTGTGTGTGTGTGTGTGTGTGTGTGTGTGTGTGTGTGTGTGCATGGATAAGGGAGGAGGGGAGGGAGGGTTTTGCTGCAGAGGGTGAGTGGAAGGCGATAAAGACTCTGTGAGTGGCAAGTGTACATGGATAGCTTCACATCAACTGCCAATATGTTGTGAGGCGGCGGTAACAGGCGAGGGTCTCGGGGGAGCAGGCCAGCAGCAGACGGAGAGGAAAACAATTTCTGGTGCCAATAACCCCGAGCGGCACAGATGAAAAATGTTTTAATATTTGCAGCTGCTTTATGGCAGTCGGGGTGACAGTGATGGAGTCAATGTCAGCTTTTTCCTTTTAAATGTCATGCTCTGTCCCAGGCTGTCAGAGCGCCTGTGTGTATGTGCGTAGAATTGATCTTTTCCTCTTGTAAAGTGCCCAAATGTGCGAGCGCCCCACCCCTATTCCCTTCACCATTTTACCCCTAAACCACCCCTCTGCGCCTGTGTTTTTCCTTCTCTCCTCCCTCCTCCCTCCTCCCTCTATCCTCTAGTTGTCCATAAAGACAGTGCGCTCAGCTGTCAGATGAAACTCCCCAAACCTGGCAGCCATCATTTAGATAATCACTTCCTCCTCTTTGCATTTTATGTGGATTTGATTATTTTTCATCTGCGGCGAGATGGAAACCATAAATTACACTGTGTCCCCTATGCCTTTGCTGAAATCAAACATGCAGCCAGAACCATAGAATCAGCAAATGGAGGGAAATGTTACAAGATCTTCAACTTTTGGACACGCAGAGATGCCGCATTGCGCATCATTTCAAAGAACAGCATGCATTATATGAGCAACACTTGTTTTCACTGTGGATTCAATCAAAAATGGGACATTTACCTTTTTAATTTGCTTGTTTGTCCAACCGACATTTCAAAACATATTTACCTCTGAGTCGCTGGAAACAGAAAATGTTTGTTGTGTAATTGATAACCAATTATCATAATTATATATAGTTACTAGTCAAGTTCATTTAACTGTAAAATATAATCTTACAGGTACAATCAGCGTGATTTACTTAATAATTTAATTTAAGGATATAATCCTATTTTATGCATGTTTTTTGGTGTTTTTGTGCATAAACCTAACCAGACTTAAACCACAGTGATAAAATATAAATCTATTTTATTTGTGAAACAGCTGAATTGTTGAATCTCAAATAATAAATGAACAAAAAATGTTACAAATACTAAAAAAGAAGTCTTTATTTCTTCCTGATCCTTGGCTGTGATTGAACATGTTTCATATTCTCAGCAAACTTTGATCTCACGTGAGGTAAAGTCTCTCACAGTACCGCCTGCCTTAAGTGGCCTCTAAAAACATCCCTACACGTCATCTTGTGTCTTTTGTTATGAGAGGCCTGAGCGTTTGCTATTGTTCCCTGACCTGCTCTGGATCCTCTTGACCCAGACTTGATCCCACTTAGGGGGTCAGAGGTTCACACCAGCTTCTATCAGCGAGGGCCCCCTTCTCACTCCCCCCTGCAAAGTAATGCATGTAATGCAGTCGGGTCAATCAAGTCTTTTTACGTGGCAAACAAGATCATTAGTATGATGGCAGCAGCACGCTATAAAAGATGCTTCTTTAAAATAATTTCCTTCAAATACAGATTTTTCCAGAAAGAAGGGTGATATCTTGACAACATACTGTACATAAACACAAACCTCCACTAACATCATGAAAACAACACTTTTTTATGATTATTGCAAACACAAGTGAAAAAGAATCATCAGATTTTAACTCTAAATTCTAATCCAACTCATTTAAAATCTGTTTGTTCCTGCACAGCTGCAGCACAGTCACAATTACAGTGTGTGTGTGTGTGTGTGTGTGTGTGTGTGTGTGTGTGTGTGTGCATCACTTGTTTTCCTGCATGAAAAGCACTGTTTCAATTAAAGGTGTTTGATCCAGCAGCACGGCGGGACAGGCCTGCACGCAGGTTGGTTGGAGGGAGGCAGCGTTGCTTATTTGCCTCCCTGCCAGGCGTCTCAGCAGGGAGCTGATGTGTAATCCAGTGCCAGGCTTGTGGGCCCACACAGGATATCTCACCTATAATAGCAGCCTGTTCCCCGAGGCCGGACCCCTGCTGGAGGTGTGAGAGGGCCAGCAGCCAGGCAATCATGGACTCTGGATGCCATCTTCTTTCGACGTAAACTCAGCTCAAATTCCTTTTTTCCCTGTGGACTCTGGGAAGCATTAGGGACTATATGTGTTGAAAGGTGATGGCGTTTTGTAGATGTAAATTTGACCAAATGATACCAAACATATAGAACTCTCTGAAACAGCATTCAGATCATGACAAGGCATACATCTTTGTGCTGAAACATAAAATAATGATTCATACACTGGTTTTAAAGTGTGAATTCAATGTAGATGCAGTCAGGAAAAAAACAAACAAACTCTGTCATAGAAATAAAGTTTCAAACTTTTTAAGAACTTCAACAATACTTTATCATCCATTATCTTTGGCACCTAATATTTGTTGCTTATGAAACATTGTTACACTGGTGCAAATAGATTGTAAAGCATCTTGGAAATCTAATATTTTAGATTTGATAGTTTAATCGATCCTCATTTGTTGTCATAAAAAAAAAAAACCTCTGAGTTTGGTCTTTTTGTTGCACTTTCATTTGGAACTCATGGCTGGGTCTTCAGTGTGTCTTCCACTGCGTGGCCTAATTAAACTGCTTAATCAGTTAACGACTCCAGCGAACACAGTTAAAGGGGAATTAAGCGCGAAGAGATTGAGGAGAGGAGTGGTGGAAATGCTGAGGAGACGCTTCGCCCGTCTCCAGTGTGAAATAAAAACGGGGATGGAGCTGAGTAGAGGAGGCCATTAAAAAGTGAGCAGAGGGTGCCGAACTGTTTGCTGCCGTTCTGCTGAGGGCGAGCGAGCCAATCGAGATGCTTGTTTAAATGGGAAACGGGACGTCTTCACAAAGAGGCACATTAAAAGCACTTTGCTCTGTTAAGCAGAGGGGAGACAAGGGAAAACAGAGGGGGAAAAAAACAACAGAAGTGGAATGCATCTTAGAGGAACTGTACTCCTTCACTGCATCTTTATAGTTCTCAGGTGATTTCTGATCAGTTGCACTTAATTGACTTCAGTGGTAAATTTATTATGGCGCCATTTTGTCATAAAAATACATACAAAGCAGCGGTAATGTGTCATAATGTCTTTTTACTGGCTTTTCTTTTACTGGCACATCTTTCTATAGATGCTGTCTTTAACAAAAAGAACAGGGAGACATAAGAAGCAGCATTACTGCTCCATCACTCATTTTTTTCCTCTGTCCTCCCACTCTCTCATCTCCCCCCTCTTCACCCTTCCTCCATCCAATGTCCTTGCCTCTCTGAGCTTCATCTCCCGTCCCATTTTTCTCTCCTCGATCTCTCCATCATCCTCTGTTCACTTCTCTTCTTCTCTTCCTTGTTGACTGAATCCAAATATTCACCCGCTGGACTTGGACTTGGACCTTCATGACTCCAGTCAAATGCACTGTGGGGGGGTTTAAAACTGCAATTTTTCTCAATATTCTGTAACAGTACACTCAAAATATATAACATCTAGATTTTTAAAAGCTAAACTGAGGCAAACCACCTCCAGATGTACTGTGACATGTGGTTGAAAGCACTGGAAAAAGGTAAGTAAGTAAGTGGACCTTGAGTTAAGATTTCTCTTTCCTCTTTTAACAAAAAACATGTTGGTAGTTCGCTACACTTTATATACTTTTTTCACCTTTACACTGACGTCCATGCATCAGTCTGACTCAGTACAGAGAGATCACAGAGCTTATCTTCTATCCTTGGCTTAAAACTCAAAACATTATTTATCCAAAGCTATCCTCCTTCTATCTATCCTACATATGTGATGGAACAAAACGTGTTTTCATTGGTTAATAAGATTCTAAATGCTGACTGTAGACAGAAGCGAATATGCACACATATATAGAGAAAGTCACCAAAAGTGGAGATTAGATTAATCAGCGACGATATGTTTCCTTCTGTACTTGTTCCTCCATCCTCCAGCTCCCATCGTGGAGGATGCAACACTCCCTTAAATGGGTCTCGGAGGAGAAGAGAGGAGCTTAGAGTGAAGAAACACAGTTGTATCATGTGTAGAAGTGTTTTACCAGACAGCAACACCCCTTACAATAAAGAATCTGCTTTCTGATTGGTGCTCTGATCTGACAGAGCAGTAAAAAGAGTGTCCAACATTACCATCGTAGCCTCTTGCAGTAATGTAGGTTGCTGTTCTTTTTCTTCATCAGCCAAGAGGCTTTTCCCCTTTTCTCATTTTACTTTCCAAATGTATCTTGACTCGTTCGGAGAAAACAAAGTATTTGGCGTATACAGCTGCACAGTCACAGTTATTATTAATCCTATAATATCAGACAGACATACTGTACATGCATCATTTCACAAACAAATTTATATTTTTTATTTAGAGCATTTATAGCTCTCCTGTGTACATTTGGTCCTTTCAGATATAAACTTAATATAATCTTCCAGTCGTATTATTTCTATCAGTCACAATCTGTGACATCCTGGTGCCGCAATAGATCTACAATTGGTAATGGAGCAGCAGCCATTAGTCTTTTTTCTTTTTATTGTTACTTAATAGTTTCTGCATATTAAAAGGGGTACATGCGCTGATTTTACGTGTTACAGGTGTCAGGGAGTACTGTCACCACAGCATCATTTGGGGCTGGACTACTGAAGACTAAGTTTGAAAATACAAAAAAACTGGGTGTGTGGAGTTGAAAGAGAGCTTACCAGCTCCTCAGGTTTGCTTGAGGCTGGTGGCTCTAGGCTACATTAGCCAGTACTAGCAAAACACACATGCATCACTGCCTGAACAGCTGCATTGTGGGTAATGCAGTCGCCAGGTTGTGACAAGTAAGAAGAATGCATGGAATAAAACAGATGATATCACCGGTTCTGCCGCATCAATTTTGACTGATGGAGGAGCTGCGAGTGAGGGAAATGAGGAGCTACTTTGGCTAAGTGGAAAGCACCCTCGCTGTGGACTCTGTGGAAGTCTGCAGAGAGCGTGCTCGATACACCTTGTTGATTTAATGAATTGTGGAATCAGACAATGTAATCTTCATCATTCTTTCCTCTTCTCTGTTCTTCTTTTCCTCTACCCAAATTTTTATCTCCACTCACCCCTGCTCCACACATCCACTTTCCCCATCATCCTCCACTCAGCTCCAACATGCCTCCATGACTTCCTGGATGGAGCCCAAAATGATTCAGGCTTATTATGCAGGACACTGTATCGGGCGGGGGGGGGCAACGATGAAAAGAGGAGGGACGGGGGGGCTTAACAGCATCTGTTGGCCTCCAAGGTAACGCACTGAGTTTCACGCACACACCACACACACACACATTCTGCAGAGTAACATCATCACGCTATAAACATGGTCGACATATTTTAGGCCGGCAAATTTTCTATTTCTGCTGATTAACAAATTTCATCACACACATCAAGCATTTTTGGATATCTGCCTATCTCTCTAGGTGTGACCTTGCACATGTGTCTAGTGATGCATGCATGTGTGTGTGAGTGTGTGTGTGTGTGTGTGTGTGTGTGTGTGTACACCTGGGTGTCTGTGTGTGTGTGTCAAGTGTTTGCGGACGCTGAAGGGGACTGAGTGTTTTCTGACGCCTGTCTAGCTACGGCTGTCTCACTGGGCCATGGAAGTGTCATCTGCCCAGGCCTCAGCGCTCACACACACACACACACACACACACATGCATATACACTGGCACACACACACACACACACAATCTCACATTCTCTCTCTCACATCAGTGAAGAACAGAGACAGCCCAGGGCTTGCTGTCATCTCATCACACTGTGCAGGTCCGGCCATGTGCGTGTGTGTGCGTGTTTATGTATGTGTGTGTGTGAGAGAGAGAAAGAGGGTGAAGGAGAGCAAGCATAATATTGCCACTTAACAGCAAGTCTGCTGTCACTGTGGACTTCAAACTTCAGGTAGCACCAAATAAATTTAGAGAAATGTATCCTTCTTGAAATCCGTTAATAACATCACAGCAAAGCCAGAAACACGTCTGAAACACAGACATCAACGACCGCGAACTCAATCACATCTCCATGTTTTGATGCTGTCTATGAATTTGTCTTTGCAACAATTAGGCCGCATGAAAATGCTCGGAAAATTACTGCGTCCGCGTAATTTCCGGCAAAAAGCCTCTTTGTGCCACTACCATTTCTACTCATTACCACCAGACCCGGTGTATTCTAATGGAAAACCCAATTAGCTTGTACGCGGGAAGAATGCAAATGGGGATCACAAAAAATTCTTGAGTGCTTAATGGCGTGCGTTTACGCAGTTGTGCTGGCTGCACAATTCATTTGGCGACCATCAAGGAGTAATTTGAGAAAAGGTAAGAAAGACTGCAGGCTGATTAGAGAAAATGTACCTGTTTAGAAGCTTTGAATTCCTGCGATTGTGGAAACCCCTCCACTTTCATGGATCTGCTTGGTCAAGAGCTTTTGTAAAGCCTCCACGTTTGACTAAATAGAGTCTGAAAACAGCAAATGAAACTATGACGACAGATCTCGCAACAGAGGCGTTTAAAAGTTAAAGGAATAAGCAGAACCGTGTGGGAAAAGAGGCGGTCGGACACATTTTAACTGCAATATATGTGGATGTTGACATGGTGACATGTTTTGGTAGTGACCTGTTACAGTAGCTCTTACAGCTATGAGTTATGTAATTCATGTCACATAACTCACAGCTGTAAAATGATATGGTATATGCACCACAGCATCAACGTTTCTCTCTATCGGGTACTGATGAAAGCGTGGGATGTGTAGTTTAGAGTGCAGATCTGTACACTGTAGCAGAAAAGAAGCCATTTAACACCTTTGATGAGTTGTTAATTAATGAATCAATCCACTTTATGTATATAGCACCTTTCAAACTAATTAAATGCAATTCAAAATGCTTTGTTTGGTCAAACAGTCAGTTTGTCCAGTTGACGGTTGTTATTATTATTAACAGTTTCAGTTGTAGATACGTAGATTTAGTAGTAGAGTAGAGTAGATTTAAAATACCTTAAACTGAAAAAAATGTGCCATCTGAAAAATAAGTATATACTACTATAACATATTTGAGGGGAGCTGCCATACTCCAAACCATACGTACCAAAACCAGTCTGACACTAGGACGTCGCCCTCTCCCTCCCCTCATTAGCCTCGTCAGCTGGGTGGCCGGCAAGCATCAGGAGTGACCCGCTTCCCGCCTGTGCTGGTTGCCACGGTAGCAGCTGTCAGACATTTCTATTGGCAAAACAATGAAGGAGAGAGAGAGAGAGAAGGGAGGATGGGGAGAGGAGGGTGACATTTGAATGAGAAGACAATGGCCTGTTTCCCATCATCTTCCCTTTGTCAAGCAAACTTTAACCTAGGGAGAGGTTAAAGAAGAGTGAGGCTGCGGTTGGGGGTGGGGTGGGGGGAGCGTTGATGCATGCCGATAAATCAGATTTTTAATTATCGGACATATGACAAGAAGCATGTGGGGAGCCTCTTGTCTTCCTCTCTCCTTGCCTTGTCTGTCGCTCAGCTTTTTCTGTCTCAACATTCATCCATCAATCATTTGTGTCTTCCCAATCCCCTTTACCCTTTTTGCCTGTTAGCTGTCTATTTCATTTCTATCCTTCTCCTTTCCCTTTCTTTCTTTTCCTTCCATTTCCCTTCTCTTGGTTGCTCCCTGTTTACCATCTACACTTCCCCCTTCCTCTCCCTTGTGTCCCTCTCTGTTGCCTCTCCACCATACATACCTCCAGAAGCTTTCTGTCAGCTATACTGGAAGTGAACAGAAAGTGAACGGAGCGTTACCCTACAAGGCTGACGCCAGCTACCTTGCATTGTGCTAATAACAGCGGAGCAACTAGGAATGCATACATGTCATGTACCAGGCTGCTGTGCTGTCAGCTCACAGCACTAGCAGTAGACAGACAGGAGCAAGAGAACAAGACACTGCTAATTCTCCCTCACTCTCAGACACATTCCAAGGCGAGTGGACAGACAAGGCTGTTGGTATAGAAGAGTCTGGTTGCGAAGAAGCGTGAACAAGGAGGTGCAGGGTCAGTGTAGGGAACTGCTTTGAAGTCATAACTTGCAACATTTATATCTACATTACTGGTTTGTTTGAAATAAATAGAAATTTAGGAATGAGAAGTCATAACCAGAAAACGGGACACCACCAACATAAGCTCAAGCCTCATCAGTAGATCCAGGAAGATAGAGAGCAGAGAAAGATGTCACCAAAGACAAAGCTGATGTAATTTCCCATGTCTCAAGTCATTCAATACAAGTCCAAGTCAATCTCAGGTCATTGGACACAATTCTAAATCAATAGTCAAGTAAATCATTTCAAGTCCAAATAATCAAAGTCCAAGTCAAGTTAGTCATTCAAGACACGTCACGTGAGGTCTTAGGTGTATCTGAAGTAAGTCAAGTCACGTCCAGTCTCAAGCAATTTAAGACATGTACAAATCAAGTCTCAGATCAGTTTCAGATGTCATTAAAGTCGTTCAAAATGTGCCCAAATTAAGTCTCTTATCATTCAATACAAGTCAACATCAAGTCTTAGCTCATTTGAGACAAGTCTAAGTGCAGTCTCAAGGTATTTTAGAGAAGTCTTAGTCCATCTCAAGTCATTCGAGAAAAGTCTGAATCAAGTCTAAGCTCATTTGAGACAGGTCAAAAAACAAATTTCAAGTTATTCAAATGAAGTCTTAAGTCGTTCAAGAGAGGTCCAAGTCAAGTCCCAAGAGAGCATACATGCAAGGCTGACGAGTGGAGATCTAATTTTATTAATGTTTCAGGATTTGTCAGTGTATTTCTCAAGGAATTCAAGTCTCAAGTAAGTCAAGTCCCAGTCATCATGTTTGTGACTTGTCCAACTGGTCCAAGTCTAAAACTATTTCTTGTATCTGCTGCATGGGCTCAGTTCACACAGTAAGTGTGAAATTTTAGTCACATGTGTAGCCTCGAGCGGCATCCTTTCTACTGTCAGCCCTGAGGGACTCCTGCTGGATTATTCCTTATGGATTTATTTTGTAAATAATAATAGTAAATGTCCCCACTCAAGCAGTATGCATGTTTCTTATTTCATTAAATATGTAGGACTAAATTGATCATTTCCTTACCTTCACAGAGGGTGGTGTTCTGCTGATCCCACTGTGGTATGACTCCATAACACCAGCGGTAGCTATACTGGGACATTCGGATGAGGTTTAGTTTCCTATAATTTGTTTTCCCCTCTGTTGGGATATCACTCTAGTTAAGTGTGATTAAGTAGTGTACCTTGTGTTGTGGCCCATGGTGTTCAGTTTTTAATCAGTCCTGTTTGCATTCTCCCAGTAAGCACATACGTTGTAAAGGGTGTTCTCATTTCATGGAAGCAGACAGTTGAGCTGAAGTACGGTATCAGCAGTAATATCATGTAAGCGGAGCCACTGTTTCCTGCTCTCCTCCGCTCATCACGGCTTGTATAAACAACATGTGCGGAGGTGTTTTCCCTCTCTCCTGTCTCTCCGAAACGACCCAACTTACAAGCCCTAGATCACTCGGAGGAGATTTACAACCACCTCCCTTTTTCTGTCTCTCCTCCTCCCTTTCCCCTATAGACCAACTTGACCCCCTCCATACACCAACCCCCACCCATGTCTCTGTCTGTCTGTCTGTCTCCAGGAAGAGGAAAGATCAGCAGGCCTGCTGATTTATGAGTGCTTAGCTCTTTAATTCTCCGCTATGCTAGGCTGGGCTGGGCTAGTGCGTGTGTGTGTGTGTGTGTGTGTGTGTGTGTGTGTGTGTGTGTGTGTGTGTGTGTGTGTGTGTGTGTGGGAGGTAGGGATTATGGGATACGAAGGGGTGGAGAGGCATGCGTCGTGTGGTGAGGATGTGTGTGCTGATGTACTAGGTGGGTCTTACTTCCTTGGGATAATTCATGGAGGGGTAAACTCACATGGAAACACACACACACACACACACACACACACACACACACACACACAGTGTAAACACACAGTAAAAAGTGTTGGAAGTGTGTGTCAATAGACTTGTTAATAGATACAAGTACATCAGAGTTTAATGGAATTTTACTTGTTTGAATAGACAACAAAACCTTCAATGAACTTATTTGACATTTCATGTTATTTTTTGCCCATTTAGTCCAACAGCAAGAAGCCTGTTTGTCTTTTCGCCTTTTATCTCATGAAGCTCTTGCCAACGAATCAGTCCCAGATTTACTCTTGTCAAGCGCTCTCCCATTTTATCACTCTTTTATTTTCTTAGTTTTCCTCCATAGACACCTTTGCGTTCTTTGCCTCTGCCATGCTGTAACTCTGCTGAGGCTGGCTAAGTTGCCCACTTACCAAACTCTGGTTCTGGTGCCCATTCCAGCATCACTCCTTGTCTGCATTTCCTCCCACCACGAGCCTGAAAACCGCCTATTCCCGTTGGTCCAAAATGTCTATGGTACAAACACTGACACTCCCCTGGTGCTCTGAGCTCATAGTCCAGGCAGCCCGGCTAACAAACTGAGCTAACATTAGATAACAGCAGCTATAGTTCACAGCAGTTTAGTACCCATTGGAAAATTCTGTAAATCACCAGAGCACAGCAGCCGGAGGACATCAATTGGAAAACCAGAAAATATTTTCTCCATAAAATATGATCCAGCTTCACCAAAACAAGTGAAGAATTTCTGGTGTGTGACTTACTGCTGTAAAGCCTTACCCACTTCTCACGGGAGATCTTAAAGTCCAAAGTTATATGGTGCAAAAAGTGCAGAGTGGGAATGACAGAGGCACCATTCAACCGATTACAAGTCAGTGTAGCATCAAAGTGATTTATAATCTGTTTTTTTATGGTAGTTTTTTATGTGAAATAATAATTGTGTCCAAAAAATTCCCCACAAAAGGAAAAAAAAATGCTTCCTCTTTTAGAATAAAATAAGATTGGGAATGAGAAAGAAATCATACATTTGTAAATTCATAAATTTATAGTAGAAATCTAGTATGGCATGAATGATCTCCAGTCTCAATTGGAAATCCAGCTCTTGACACATCAGGGAATCAATACCACTGTTAGCGATTTATAAGAGTGAGTGCATTAAGCAGTGTTTTGATCAGCACTTTGCAGTTAAAACACTTTTTCCTTTGCTTCAAACGACGGTAGAGAACAGAGCGAAATACTGAAAGCCAGTAAATATGGTGTCGTCTAAATTTTTCTCTGTTAAACAAGTGAATAAGTGGATCACTGGGAGAGAAAGTGATGCAGAGCTGTATCTGTGCAATACGCTGTATGCACCGAGACTCTGTAATCTACCACCTTGAATCAGGGTGCTGCCCTGCCATCACTAAATGTGACGGCACTCGTGAGAAAGGGCTAATTTTGCACAATTGACTGACAAACCTTTTCGGTTCAGTGGAATTACGGCCTGATTAATCAGCCATGATTAGCATTTAGCGAGGCCTCGTGGAACGTGGGGCTCTGATGTAGGTCTCTTATTTATTTATATACCTCCACCCTCCCTTTTTTTCTCTGTAACGCATTAAGCTGCCAGTCTTGTCAGGCTGACAGGGTCAACACCACCGTTCATTACGGGACCTAGGGAAGAGACAAGACAGGTCTGACGGTGAGCTCAAAGCTCAGTGTTTATGCTCAGCATCCCTCGACTGTGCCTCTCATGTGTCTTTCTCTCATTTCTGACAATCTGAACATGAGCTGAAACACGTGCACGTTAATGCTAATGTATGTAAATGAACATGTCATTTTTGGTAAGGTTTGACCAATATGGGTTAATAGAGGATTTGCATAGCAGCTGTCAGTAAACCAAGCTAAAATAAAACGTAATAAATAGACTAAAAAATAGAAAAATACTTTCCTCACACGAAAAGTGACAGAATTTTTTTCATACAAGTTTTTATGCTTTTCTGACAAGTGACGTCTTGTGGTCATGCTAGTAATTAGTTGGATTAAGTCGAAGGGCGACTGGGGCAACAAAGCTTGTGATTTTGAGATAGCACAGTTCCATTTTCTCAAGCATCTGTAGCCTCAATTTACCAGAAACCAGTGCAGCTAAAAGAAGTGTCTTTTTCCCAAGAGGTCAAAGACATATCCAGGGAACCTAGAAAAATAATGAACAGTGATGATAAGGATTTAAGTTAACAAGGCAGGTAACATTAAACCTGCATTTATATTTTGTTTCCCACTTGGGAATCGTGCATTTTAGCGCAAATGTCAGAGAAAATAAAAGGCAGGTGATGAAGTATAAGGCAGTTGAGGTGGATGGATCAAACAAACATAGGACTTTCACCCAGGAGACCTCAGTTTGTGTCTCTTGTGTGAAACTGAAAGTCAACTTCAACATAAGTTAGTGAGTAGTAGGAGTAGTTTTGTTGCCTAAACCAAACCAAACTGTGAACATTTCACAACGTTAACCACGTATTTGTTACTTGTTAAAGTTTCAGTGTGTAAGGCCTTTATTTTCAGAATAAGGCAGACATGGAATCTAATATTCATAACTATGTTTTCATGCATGTATAATCACCTGAAAATAAGAATCTTTTTGTTTCTGCTACTTAAAAATTATCCTTGTATATCTACAGTAGGAGCGGGTCCTCTTTCATGGAGGCCGCCATGTTGAAACACTGTGTTTCTACAGTAGCCCAGAACAGACAAACTAAATACTGACTCTAGACAGACCTTTCAAGTGTTGCTTCTCCTTTACACTAGGAAGGTGCGGGTGATGTGAGGAGATTGCAATGCAGCGGTTTAACCACTAGATGCAACTAAATTCTAGTTGTTAATGTATAGGCATGACAAACAACATATCCTTAATCCTGTTTACTCTGTGATTTCATAGAAAAAATAAAGTATAATAAAAAAAAATGATTTGCATGATATTACATTGGGAAATAACAGAAACATTAAAGACGTGGGCCACTAAAACCAAAACAATGAATTTAAAGTTGCTATAAAGATCCAAAGAGTGTGTTTAAACACAAAACATTCATGGAACTTTACAGACTGGTGCGATAGAAATATCTATGGGTGCGTTTTTCATGCAGATCTGGCCTCACCTGAAGCCTGTTCAGCGTGCAGTCTACATCCAAGTCAGTTTTACTCTCCCCCTCGTTCCCTTACTCCTCCACGGCTCTCTCTCTATGCAGGGCTGTAATAGTGGCGGTCGACCCTGGGTGGCGATGCAGTGTTCTCTCCCAGGACTTGAGCAGACCTGGAAATATGGCTGCCAGGAGAGGAGGTGGCAGATGGCTGACAAGGCATTTTTACCCATAACGCCCCAGTAAAACTTTAACTCCCAAGATTTAGTGCTAGCGCTCTGCACTTAGCAAGCTGCAGCCGCTGGCATATTTTTTCAAAAGTCCCAAACTGATGGTTTTGCAAGCTACGCATAAACATGCTTTATTGATTGTGCTGTTAAAAGATTCAAAGGGTCAGTATCATTTAGCAAAAGACAGTTTTAGAGGACAAATAAAAGCTAAAAATTGCTCAAACGTTGTGGCAGGCATCATTGATTTTTAGAGGAAAAACACAGAATACTGAATTAAATTATTCATCGTGTCATAATATTGACTGATGACGATGGTAGACAATAATTTAGAAATTTAAAGGTTCCTAGGCAACAATGGCAATTAAGGCATTTAATTCACCCAGTTACAATCTCTAAGGGCCTGGCTACAGTCATATCTCTTAATTTGTCCTGGACAAGAGCACCATGAAAGTCATGCTCACTTGCAAAATTGTCCAAAGAGAAAGCTTTATGCTCATAAACCATGCAGCGATTTGGCTATTTTGTTTATACTGAACAACATTTTATGTTAAACTGACCAGTGAGAAAAAAAAAAACATTTTGTCACAGTATTTTATTCATCCTATCACTTTAATCAATACTAAGTTCTTCACAGAACATAAAGCTACCCCCCACCCCTCCACACACACACACACACACACACATACACACCCTTTGGCTAATGTATATGAAAGCATTTCAATGTAGACTACATTACTGGTGCAGGGTTATGCATTGTGTGCTGACTGCAGGGTGTTTGAAGGGCTAATTGGACCCCCGGTGCATGTAAGGATGGCAGGATGACTGGAGTAGCTTCAAAGTGCCATAGAGGCACAAGAGAGACAAAGACAGAGAGAGAGAGAGAGAGAGAGAGAGAGAGAGAGAGAGAGAGGGAGGAAGATGGATAGAGAGACAAAGAGGAAACAGAAACAGAGAGGGAAAGACAGAACTGAGCCTACCGAGCCGTATGGTGATACTGAACGAGGTGACGTTATTGGACTCAGGTGAGACATGCATGCATCTGTGCCGACTAGCCGACCTGGTGTGTGTGTGTGTGTGTGTGAGTAAGTGAGTGCCTGTGCACGTCGATGTGCATATCCCTACATGTGCATATGTTGACTATATAGATATATTTCTTTTACTGCACACATCTGCTAGTGTCTCTTACTTGGGACCCGTAAAAGGGCCTGAACAGTGCAGCAGTCGTAACCCAGAGCAGCACACTGAGATAAAGAAATCCAAGTCCCTGCCTGACTTCATACAGCTCTCCTCCATCTAACATTCTTCTCTTTTTATTTGAAAAGAAAAAAAAAACCCAGAATGTTTCATCCTACTGCTGGAGGAGAAGTTGTCACACTCAGAGCAACAGTCAATAATGGAAATACATTAAAGATAACAATCAATCGAGACAGCAAGCAACAACATACTCCAGGCTACTGTAGTGGCTAATGCAGTAGAGGTAGCAGCAAAGATAACAGAAGCAGTCGCAGAAAATAGAAGTAATAAGGCACAAAACATTTTTAACATTGGAGCAGGAAACGTAATTTCTGATCACTGATGCAAGTTGTTGGTTCGACTTCCAAAACCTGACATAAGGCCTTCCTGTGACGGACATAGTCAGAGAATTTCACTTATAATTACTGCTGTAATAGCAAAAGTGGTAACAGTCATCGTAGTAAGAGCAGGGACACTAACACAGAGTAGTTGTCATAGTAACATTAACAAGAGCTGTTGAGTCACAATATCAATATCAGTAGCAGTTCTGGATGTAGCACTAGAAATAGCTTACTTATTAGCAATAGTGGACCAGCAGAAAATGTTCATCTGGAAACAAACACGAGAGCAGCAGTAGTCTGAAGTAGCTGACTAGTGGCAGTAGTTTCTACAAGCAGCAAGCTGAGTTGGTAACTGCGTACGGCAAAGCTCCAGTGTGTGAACTGGGTTTTGCTACTTTTTTGAATATGTGTGAAAAATGCACTTAAATGCCATTAAAGGACTTTAAAAACTGACATGATAAGGGTGTTAGGTGGCTCCTGCTTTATAGATAATCTTGAGGTTCTGCTATGAAGAGGGCTCCTGTGTCACTAAAGTCTAGTTTTAGTGGCAGAATCATGCTATTAGATCTGAATCTTTTGAGATGGTCACTGTGCCAGATTAGGTGATCACAGAGTAATCAAGTCTTGCTGTGAATTAACTGACAGGCGTTGTCTTTTTGGATCCACTCACCACCACCTGACAACATCATACATCCTTTGCTTTGCTTGTTCTTGGAGAGAAGTGCTCTGTGCTCCAATACGTCAATGGAACACGTCGGAGTAGTCAAACTAGATGAGAAAAGGCAACAATATTTTCACGTGCTATCTTTGTGTCAGGACATCATGAGGCAAACCAGATGCAACGTCTTCCTGTATGACACAGTACACAGGACAGAAGGCGGTGGTATTGAATGAAAAGGCTCTACCCAGCAGCCAACTAACAGACAAAGTTAGCAAATAGTTGGTGAACATAGGGAAGCATTTAACAGCCACATATTTAACTCAGGAGCTGGTGAAGACCAAAAAGAGCGAAAGAGAGTGAATATTGGACTCAACTTCAGGTGTCAGGATTATAGATGTTAGATGTTCAATGACGTTAACGTTAATTATTTAAAGTATATCATGCATATCCAAGTGAGTGAATGTAAAAATGATTTGGGTGCACCGGTGAGTGAGTTATACGATGTGGTTGGCAAACTTAGACAAACGCTAGAATTTGCTAAATGTTATTTATGCTTAGCTAAGTGCAGTGCACGAATAATCAGGTAAAATGGCTGGTTAAAATGATAAAAAGTCACCAGCTGGAGGGAATATCAACTGTTACTGACTTTGATTAAATGAGTAACTTGATAACAGGACATTAAACTTATTTAGTTTGGTTAAAACTGTGTCTGCAAGCCAGTGCCTGCAGCCTAAGACAATCTCTCGAGATCTCAATTTTCATGTTCGCCCATTTTATCTAGTGTTTGGAGTGTCTTGTCTAGTGCTTTTATTCAACATTTAAGTCAATATGAGTATTGGATTGCACTACCTAATATTAAAGGACTTAGAATTAGAATGTAAAAAAGAAAAAAAAAATTGGACATCATTCTCGATTGTGATTGTGATAATGGTTAAAAAAGACAAATATCAGTGGCTGAGAATTTTGCAAATGGCAGTAAATCACAGTTATTTACTTATGTACTTACTAATCCTGTAGCTGTAGTAGCAGCAGTATAGCAACAGAAAAAAGGTGCACCAGTAGAACCAGCAGAAGATGAAGCAGTCTGTGGTCTAAGAAAAGGCCCACACCAGTTGCAGTTGCGCTTCCTGATGTCTCCATCTCCAGCACACCTCCATCCATTCTTCCACCAACTGAGAGCAATGGGCTGGCCTACTGGCCCCAAACAGCACACCAGATGCAATGCTTTATCTCCACACATTAACATGATAGAAAAATATGAATACTGGAATCTTATCTCAGCCACATATTATAAAGAGCATTCATCATGACGCACATAATGTATTTATCATGTCAGCGGAGGGAAAAGATGGTGCAGGCGAGATCCCATTTATCTGTGCCTGTGCAAGCCTGTTGTATTGTCCACATCTTAAATATATATATATAAAAAAAGATTAAGAATCTCATCCCATTTTTCCACCTCACACCCCTTCCTGCTTTTTTTTTTTGTTGCCATCTTGGATCTGAAATTAACTTGCACTCGAGAGCCTGTGACTTTAATAGGATAAAAATATAAAGAAATATAAAAAAGACCTCCTTGGGATCAGTAAGATTTACAATATATATTAACTGAGAGTGAAGCTGTGATGTGCAGATTGATAAATGTGCTGGAATTACGCAATTCTTTCTCTTTTAATAATTCTGTCATCCTTACCCGCCATTTGACCATTACACTATTGAAGTCATTTTTTGTAGAAATAGGTAATGTCATCAGTCATTATAATCATTTAATACATCTCTTTCCCCTCCATCCTCTTGCTTTTGGTTCCTAAGCTGGTGCCAAATCCTGTATCTAGTAGTTCCTCATGGAAATACATTTCACCGGCAAGCAGTGGAATTGGGCTGCTTGCCATGTAGGACTATATGGGCCAGATATGGGTGGTATAGTACTGTGTACAAAGCGAGTGGGGAGTTTTACAAATTGGACGCTTGTGTGTCATTAATTCACATTGTCTAGATGTTTCTGCCTCTGATTCATTGGTTTGTATATTGTAGAGAGTTTACAATGCGCTGTCTGCCTCTGCCATTTCAAAAGGACGGATCACAGAAAGTTAAAACATCTATGCATTCGAAAAACAAGCCAGTGACTCTGCAGCTGCAATGCTTTATATTGATTTGCTTATAATAACATATAAAGATATTTTTTCTATAGATATTTTCTTGAAAAATGCCACATTTCTATGTGTGTCCAATCAGCGTTGATGTTTAATGTAATCAATTAATTCATCTATTTATTTTTAATAGCTGCTTGTCCTCATCAGGATTGCAGTGGGCTGCAGCCCATCCCAGCTGACCCCCCAATCGACTGGGGGCTTAGAACCAAAGTCAGTTCTTTCGGCACGAGCGCTGTCATTTGACACGCACAGAGACGTAGTTTGTGTCTAGGAAGAACTAGAAATGGTCAAACTGCAGGAAATATTTGTGTAACTATGATTATGGGCGTCAGAAAGTCGCACGCAATGCATCCTGGAACACGTAGGCACTGCCTGAGCAGGAGAACTTTTTTTAGTTAATATACTAGTATAGCATTAAGGGATACATTGCTTTTATTGATTTGACAACCATATAAAATGTGACAACTTTTCTCTTTAAGGTTACAGACAGATTGTTGTTTAGATTGTTTAGATTAGAATAATGAATAATATTGAAAAAGTCAATAGTGACAGAAGACAGGATGTGTGTACTGGTTCTAATTTAATTAAACCCAAAAACCTTATGGCTGAAATGCCTCATCATTTACTGCCTAACTTTTAAACCTCATCAGTTTTCTCTGATATCCCTTACAGTGTTTATTTACTTAATGGACTTTAATTTATTTTGACATTTTATTGTTTTATTCTTGTGGTTTTTAGGTCTTGCCCAAATGGTCATTGGTTTCTACGCACTGGTTGTTTATTTTATTTTATTTAGTTCAAAGTTTATTTCTGTTAAAGTTTTTTGCTCTGTAAATCACTTTGGGCTGAATGTTTGAGTTTACGTTTTGACCATGGGGCACTTCCAATGGGCCGCTATGACCTAGAAGATGAGTACCTAGCAAAGTTTGTCTACTTGTGCTTTAAGTAATCAGTGATGAAGCACATATCACATCATCTTTGAAAACAACTAAACTTTGCAGCAAACAGGAAATTGTAAGCTTGTTAACTGACCTACCACATATTCAATCATCTCTATGTAGTTTTGATGAAGCAGTACCTTATCACTCGGATTTTAAATGAGATTCAAAACAATAAATGTCCAAATTATGATTGAGAGAAACAGACTCAATAGAAATTAAAAAGCTAAAAGTTATTACAGATGTATTATGACTCAAATGTTAAAGGCTTTCACCAACTCTTTTCTCTGTCTGCTGGAGAAATATCAGACAATGAAGAGAGCGAGGCTCATTGTCACTGCAGTAAAAGACAATGTCACTTTCTATAATCAATTCCTCCTGAAACAATTAAATCTGTTTCAATTCTTAATAAAACCTCTTGAAACAACATTGTCAAACCTTTTTAATAACACTGTAATAACAGCACAGGCGATTGTGGTTAGCGGCGTCATGAATTGGCTCAAGGTTCAGACAAACAGTCTGCTGTTTCATATGTGTCCCTTATTTAAAGTATGAAGTGAACATGTGATGTTAGTAAAGTCATGTGACATTACTAACATCACATGCCTTACAACGTATTTTAACCCAAAACATCTTTTTCCTAAACTTAACCAAGTTGTTTCGTTATCTAAACCTAACCTAACCAAACTGCAACAGATTCACAACGTTGACCACATATCTAATGTCACATTACTGTATTGTAACGAAGGTCCGGTATGTCTGTCGCTGCTACTCTTCACCAGTCATAGGTCATTTTGGGAGTCTTTGGCAATCGACCTATTGAGTTGTTTAGGTATGAGGACGAATTGATAAAACATATTGTAGGTCATGTTTAGTTTTTCAGAATTGTTTGGAAATTATGGAAATTAATCTAAACTGACAATCAAAGATTTAAGTGTGAGTGATCCTTTCAGTTCAATGGTGTTTTTACTTACACTCTCATACAGGTCCAACATAAATAAATGACAATAATTAAATAATGTATGTGTGTCTTTTGTTCTTGTTTCACTGTATGGATTGGAATACGCAACCAGAACAGATGGCTACTGTGTACAGCAGGAGGGATAAGAGTCTACAGCACAAAAGAAAAAAAAAAAAGAAGCAGTATGCTTACACCTCCTTAAAGATGTTGGAGAAATGTACACAGTTAATCTTCCTCCCCTTTGATTTGATTGTGCTCGCTAAATACAAGGGGACTTAATCAAGCTTAAAAATAACAAACAAACAAATAAAAGAGAGGTCCTGGGAGAACTCATTAGAAGCCTTGTCAAACTCCAAGAGACTACATAATTACTTTACCAAAATAAAAATGCAAAGCTATTTCATTTGTATTTGCTTTTCTTTCTGAATAACTGCTGAACTAAGGTCATTGAAACTTTCACTTTTATCCCTTTGAAAAGTTTGATTGAGCAGAGAGAACCCAGCACGCGAGAAGCCTCGTCGGCCCCGGTGGCCATTTTGCCTCACCACATTCGACCCATGTGCACGAACTGCAGCGTGTTCTGACAACGTCCATCAGTGTGAGAGCAGAGCAAGAAAACACACGCACACACACACTTCCTCCCCTACATTAAAAGACAGAAATCAGGCTTCGCTGACAAGGAAATGAAACAAGTTGGGCAAATTTCTATAAATAAATCTTTTTTTTTGTCATTTTAATTACCGGATCAACAGCGGCTCAGATGAACGGCCCGGCCATCAATCTTTAATTAATGTCACGCTTTGCGGATTGCAGCGATGCTGGGCCTGATTGAAAAATAAGCCCAATGATATTTCTATTAGAGTTTGTTTTATTAATAACGCGTCAGGGCTTTAAAAACATGTCTCAGAGATAGCCAATCACAGGGAGACGATAGACAGATTTTACATTTAGCTCTTACAGGCTCACACTTACACAGATCTCCTTAATTATTTTTCATTTGCATAATTTAGCCCTCCATATCCCCCTTTTAGTTTGTATTTTCACTGTTTATTAATAACTGGCTCACATGCAAATGCTAAAATGAAAGCCCCTATAGGATTAAATCACATGTACTGTACATTTATATTTTATTTCCAACCTGTTACTGTTTCTCTTACCATAAAATATTTTTTAGACACCTGGTCTCAATAAAAAAAAAAAATGTGTTTCTACCTTGACAAGAACAGAATGCTGGGAGGATACAATGTACTGTACTACATAAACATTTTTCCATCATCAGACAGGTTGCAGGCACAAATCCTCAAAAGGCAGCAGCACAACAACAACACCTGCAGCCTTATAGCCAGCTGCCGGAGGAGAGGAGAGGAGAGGAGAGGAGAGGGACATAGAAAAGAAAGAAAGAAAGAAGAGGGAGGAAGATGGAGAGGGGTGCAAGTGTCCTTAATGCTGACAGAGGAAGTCTGTTTTTGTCCTGCCATGTCTGTCATCTGGGTTTGACCTCAATCTGACTCAGTTCAGAGAAAAAAAACAAATTAAAACATCAGCTGGAAATCAAAAACCCCACAGGAGCTAGATCCTTGCATGAATTTCTGTTTGTTTGTTTTTTTTATCCAGAGGTAATCATTCAATCTACACACACTGTTTGTTGGCCCAATATAGTTCATGTTAAATAATACTTTGGTTTGTTGTTTCATGGTGGTGTGTTCATCAGCCTCCAGTCAACAAATCATTCAATTCAATTTTATTTATATTGCGCCAAATCATAACTGAATTATCTATAATCTAACAAATAGAGAAGTGTTTCTTCTACAGCATCAAAATAAATTGAAATTGATTGATTGTAGTTTTTCTGCGTCATGCAAGTTGCAGGAGATTTTTCTTTTACATTACTGAGCTGGACATTTAATTTCAAATTTAAGCAGCACACGGGTGGGAAACAGCATTGTTGAAAGACAGAAAATGAGCATGTTATGTACGGTGCATTAAATTAATGTTACGTTTATCTGTATGAACAAGCGCTTACCAGGCCAGGCAGCGTTAAACTGAGGGCTTTCATTGTCAGTGTTACATTTCATGGTTGACAGAGACACATTTGACTCAACTTTGACTGTCAATAGTAAGATGCTTTGTAAAGCTACTCGGCGTGGGCAGAAGTCACGTGAGAAAACACTGATTTGTGAAAGATATGATTGCCGGTGTGCTACATCCATAAACATTCTGTCTCATCGGTGCTGCGCATGTGCAGCCCTGAACAAAGATGAGAAGGAAGCGAGATGACTCGCTACTTCCATACAATATATGTAGTTTATATATTTGTCATATGTCAGATATATGTATGTTGGCTCACTTGGAGGTTGCTTCTGGGCCAGATGTGGCTTGCTGGGTGCCAAATGGACCCACCAAAGCAACACATGTTACTTAGCCTGTTAATAAATAATTTAGAAAAAGATAATAAAAAAGGACATCTCTACATTATTGTAGAAATCTATAAACGTCAAAAAATATATTATGTTATATAAGGCCAGGTCGCTGTAGACCCGAGGTGTGTATGTTTGAATAACAGTCATAATGCATCGGGTCTATTAATGAAAATCACTCATTTAGGTTCCAGTGTAGTTTCACTCATTTTGTGTGTGTGTGTGTGTGTGTGTGTGTGTGTGTGTGTTGGCATCCTGTATTTAACACAGACACTGTCAGTTGTCAAGATGAAGGTGTGTTGAAAACAATGGCTGTCAAAAAAAGTTGAGTCTCCTTTGTGCCCCCTTTTTCTTCCAAAATTTTGTTCCTCAAACTTTTTTTTACAAAGAAGTCGTAGAAGTGCTCTTGACCTGGATGCTACTTGTTTGTGTTGTTGGGCAATCTTTCTTCTATCCCTCCCAAGATGAATGTTGGCGGTTTATTTTTAAGTCATCAATTACTCAAACTTGGCCCCAGCTACCTCTCCCCTACCATCTGGGTGCCACACCTTTCTGTCCCGGGGCCGCTGCGTGGATAATGACAACCTTCCTCTCAGCCATTAATTTATGAGCGTGCCGAGTCGTTTTTCATGCCTTATCATGCGCTGCCATTTGATCTTTCTGTGTCTCTGTTCTGTTTTTTTTTTCTTCTTTTTTTTATTTTATTTTTTGCTTTTCTTTTTCTCCTTTTGAAAGCAGCTTATCGCTGTGTCTGCATGCAACAGCTCATAAATCTTTCACTCTCATGCCCTGTCGCTGTGTTCACTGGAGGATGTGGCAACACAGCTGAGGTTGCTGTTGTCACCCTATTTGGTATAAATGTTCCCCAAAAAGAGTCCAGAAAAAAAAGGAGGCATTACTGACCCCAGTACCTGTGGTGCACAAAGGAGTACCAGATCTGTTTAGACCGAGGTGCTGGTTCTGGCTCTGAAGGGTTTTGAGCTTGCATTTTTGGACCACAGCTGTTAATAGATGGTATTAATGTAGCACCTTGAACAGTTATTTTTCAGTGTACGCAGTTACAAGTGTTTTGTATAAATTCATATTCATATTGTAAAAGCACAGAGGCAGCTTCCTCTGTGTGACTTTGCCACTTTAATGTCTGCTTCAACTGTAGGACAACTGAACACTGACAATAAACATGATACATCAACTTAATGTTTTTACCTCATATCACTCTGCCAATCGTAACTATCACTTATATTACAGGCAAAAGCTCCATAATATATAGTTTCCGTTCAAAATGAAATTCAAATTATTAATTAAATTATGCCATCTCTCTAACTAAACCTCAGAAAATAATCTATCAAATAAATCTTCACAAAAGTATCAATATTACAATATTATTACAAGGTTAAACTACTACTTACCTGAATGCCTGTTGGCTGTGAAGACAGAAAATCTACCCTGTGCATGTGTAGGCCAAAGGGAAAAGTGAGCATTTGTCATTAAAAGTTGTAAAATTCAAATCTTCTGAATGGATGATGCTTTAAAGGTCTAAAGACAGACAGCAGAGTGATCGTCTGTGGGAGGATGGTGAAAGATCAATGCAAAGAAAAAATTCATTTTGATCATTTGTTTCCTGTGTATTGATGTATTGTTTTAAGTGATTGGTTATTTGTTTTTGTTTACGTGTCATGTCAAACATTTGGCCTGCCTGATGTATATCGAACATCAAACATCAAAAATTATGACTTTAAAATAGCATGTGTTTATGGGCACACAGTTTTATACAGCATAATTCTCCATACCATATTCATATCTTAGTGCACTGATTACTCTCCCAGAATACAGTGTTTCTCTTAGTAAAGGAATATTGATCTTTTCATCAAAACTACCTTACCAAACATATAGGTTTTTTTTTTGTTTGTTTGTTTTTTAAGGGCAATCTGACTGTTAACTGTAAAAACTTGAAAAACATAGCCACATTTTCTTTCTGTTTCTGTTTAGTTCAAGTGTAAAAACATCTGAGACAACATCGTGCATCTATCTGCAGACAAACGAGTGTTTGCGTCCACGATGTGCACGGTGATGGGATGCTTTATGTGCTCTTGAGAGGCGGTATGGATGCGAGAGTGACTGTGAGTGTTAAGGGCACACACTGCACCAGCCATACAGCAGCACTTTGCATACACTATTTTCCTCTTCATCTGCCTGTTATTTTGGTTCCTAATGAAATCACACACAAATCGCCCAAAGTGCTGACAACACAAGCTTCAAGGCCAGAAAGCCAATCCTCCCAGGGCTCCATTTAGATAGCAGCCAAAGGGCGGGGGGGTGCTCTCAAACTAGATTTGATTCTGTTGACTTCTTCCAGTTCCATTGCTGCCTGCTATCTGGAAATATCTGAAGAAAGAAAAATCATCACACAAGAAAGAGAAAGAAAACACCAGTGAGTTAATCTAAATCTAAGCCCTGGACAAAGACTAGGGAGAACGAGAGGAAACGAATGAAAGGCAGACGGAGAAGTGGAGAAATGCTCAACATCAACACTCTGCTAAACTTCTTTGCATCTCGTAGCACAGTCGTGGCTATATTTCCCTCCCAAAATGACACTTTAATTAAACAAATTACTGCGCCTTGGGAGAAGGACCTTCAAGAGCGCGATAAGGCCGGGGGGGAGATAAAAGCCTTATAGGCAGTGTTTATCAGAGACGCGGGGGTTTAAACCTTTAATAGGTAATGCCCAGATAAGTAAGCCTTTGTGGTGTTACTGGCGCAGAGATATTTTACACAGAGGAGCTTACCAAAGAGAGGGGGAAAAAGAAGCTGGATCAAACCAACGACTTAAAGAGTCTCTGATTAAGAACGGCAGAGAAAAAGGGGACACCCTGAAAAGTGTCCCTTCACTAAACTCCTCTTTTATTCATGCGAGTATTTCTGTATGCAGAGACGCTGCAGAGATTGAGCTCCAACACTCTCTGGATTTAACCTTGGCTTGGACGTGCATATAGTTCTTCTTTTTATTTATTTTTAACAAACCAGCATTTGTGATAAGAGTCGTAGTGATTTTCACGGATTAACACGAGTGCAAACGTTTAATGGCGTGCATCCTGGTAGTAGATTTTACCTGGAATATGTACAGGGACAGAGCAAAGAGCGAGCGTTAAAGGAAGAAACTTTAAGTCTCTGTGTTTCTGATAGGAGAATATCCATCTTGTGAAGAAAAAATGTGTCCAAAAGGCCATCAGAAAAGGGTTAGATTGGTATTTCTCTTTTGTCAAAACAGTTTAAGCCTCAGACAGTGAGGAGCAAAAACCTCCAAACATTTAGACGTTTTCAAAGCGCCGGCGTTTCTCATTTCTTCTCAAAGCTCTTCTCCTTTTGTAAACGATATAGCTGCATATTTCATCCATCTCTGTGTGATCAAAGGCTGAGAGCGCAGCGTACGTCTTTGTGCAAATGTTTTCTCCCTATTACAATCTGTATTTTCATGTGTAACTTTAGCAAAGTTACGCAGCTGATAAAGCGTTTGCAATATCGGCAAAGAGATGGAAGGACGCTCATTGTTTCACAAGGCTTTTTGTCCTTTTTGAGACAGCCGCAGATGTATGAATGCTGTCAGCTCAAGCATTCATAGGAATGACATATGTATGGCATGAAAAGAGGTTACTGTACAACACAAAGGTTCTTGTATTTAAAAAAACTCAAGGATTTATTGGATGGATCTCAATTCCGAGACACAAAACATGACTTTGTGAAGTGAACACAGCCTAGGTTGTATTATATTACAGTTAGTCTCCGATAAAATATAGCGAAACAGGCTTTAATTAATTTGTCAGTGGTTATTACAGCATTACAAAAGTTTCAGTCTCCACTTTCTTTCTAAACTTGATAAAAAAAAACAAACAAAACAAGTTACATCACTTCCAATAAGCAGCAGAGACAGATCAACTGCAGGCTGCCGAGAAAGAGCTCCTGCTGACTATAAAGCCGGTCTGAACACACTTCATGTGTTTGAGGTTAGGGGACCATGTGGTGGGGTTACGCTACAAGACGCCATTAACCTGACTCTGTGGGTCAAAAAAGAAAGAAAGGAAGGAAGGAAGATAAAGAAAGAGAGAAAAGAAAAAAGAACGGGTGTCATTCATTGTTGGTGCCTTAACCTCTGTGACACACACGGCAAACATACACCATCTCAACCACACCAAAGAGCCCTGCAAGAAGTTAACAGCCCCCCGGAGGGAGGGGAAGAGTATTGCAGACTCTAAGATCACTTCCTGTACATATCCCAGCCGCCCGCCCCCCATCTTCAGTATGTGTGTGTGTGTGTGTGTGTGTGTGTGTTTGAAGGAGAGGCCTACACAGTCCAGAATCCATCCCCATCTTCTCTCTCCTCTGTGGGGACCACCATGGAGCGTGTTCAAAGGCCGCTGGTGGTTATGGGAAATGATCCCACCTCCCCTCTCTAAATGTTTTCCTTTTTATTTCCCCCCTTTTTGCTCCTTTTTTTCCCTTCAAAGGACATCATGCCTCACTCGCTTTCCACTGAGCGAATCGGGATGCGCGGGGCCGATGGCGAATAGCCGAAATGACTCAAAATGTAACAGCTGCGTATACTGTAACGCGCCGCTCCCGCTATGCTCATTTTCATTTTAGCACAAATCATTTACATTACAATCATCAGCAGTGTTGCTTTGTTTTTTTTCCCTCACTGCGGGGTGGACGTCCTCTCTGAGCTCTGATTTTGATGAATAGAACGAATGTATCATCAAATGCTTTCCTCCAATCGCACATATCCATTATGTGGAAGATAAAAGCGGCGTTGGAAGAGAAGAAGAAGGGGGCTCCGGGTTTGTCAATGGCAGCCCTGGGCACAGACAGTTCTCTGCCTGTCACATACCTGCCGCTGCCACTTCCCTTTAGCATAAGCAAGCGTGAAATGTTTACTTGAACACATTTCTGAGGGAGAGCATGGAATGGGAGCTGGCACGAGCTGCATAGGAGGAACGCCGATGTGACAGATATATAAAACAGGGTGAAAGAGAGGAAGGCGGAGGATGAGAGAGGAGGACGCAGTAAGTGAGAGTGTGTGTTTGTGTGTGCAAGAAACTGCCACTTGCCATTGTGCCGGCTCCGCAAGCCGAGGTGAGTCTTCAGTGTGGGATAAATCCAACCTGATGCACCCATCCGTGTGCCTTCAAAGCGCGAAGGCATTGCCATGCCGTACACGTCACAGGTCAGGCACACATTAGCTGTCAAACTCCGCTTTCATCTCGCAACTTCAAAGAGGCCCATTGATTACTCTAAGTGGCCATTACCAAACATCCGAGCCTGCCGCCTCCGTCAAAGGCGAGCACTGACAAAGAGGAAGGCGAAATCATCATGAGGTTGAATTTGAAGCGGATGGAAAGAAACCCGCAGACAGACAGACAGACAGACAGACAGCAGAGCTCAGGCGACAGAGAATAAAAAAAAAAAGAAGATAGCACCAAAGAGGAGAAAACATCACTCGCAAAAACAACAGCAAACAATAAAAATGACAAGCGCTTTTGTATGTGTACAAACAAGGCGCTCTTGTAGAACGTGGAGTAGAGAAGAGTGATGTGAACACGGGATCCCCTGAGAATCCCCCCAATGATAGCACAAGACAACGGAACAGAGCCGAGCTGCTGTCTGCCGACAGACTTACACGGCGTCTGAATCTGAGAGACGGAGAGTAAGAGATTCAAACAGATACAGACAGGATTAGGGGGGAAGCGAGGCTGTATTCACAGCTCTGAAGCACTCCTCGCTGTCCGCTACTGATGCACTCCGCTGTCCTCTGTTCTACTCATACAACACAAATAAAACAACAACGTATAAGGAAGAGTCTGTGCAGACAGGTAATGCTATGTAAGGTTGTATACAGGGGCCAGGATAAGAGGACAGAGGTGTTTTTAGAAGGCCGGTAAACAACTTGGGTTACTTATGTTTTGTTGAACTCAAATTTGTATATTATTAAAGACCGTGTAAAGGCAATTCTGAGATTTCTTTCAAAATACATTAAATATGTATTTAAATAGGGTGGCTCGATGACACGCTGAGGCCACCCTGAGCATACTCCTGCACCCCTAGCAGAGAGATAGAGATGAATTCATCTAGTTCAGAGTGTTTCAAAGTTAGTCATATCACGTTTCAGTCGCTTCAAAATGGCTGCTTGACTGCTCCCACGAGTGGGCGTGGCTTCAGCACATTCAGAGGACACGCCCCCACAGTCCTGGAGCTGAGAATTCATTTTTACCTGATTTTGACACCTAATTTCATAAACTTGTTGATATTTTTAATCATTCAAATTTGGCTGGATGGTTAATACACAGACTTTAAGCAAATGAAACCCTCATAGCTTTAATTTGTGAGTGCAATGATGTTATATCACAGAGACTGATTTCAATTTTGCCCTGCTATTATGATTTTGATTAAAATGGCTCTAACATTCCTCGCACATTGTCAGAACAAATAATGACCATCAAGATAAAAGTTTTGATTCCAATAAAACCTACATCCAACTGGTTCTAGTCATTTTCTCCACTACTGTATAGCAAACCAATTACAGTACCTCATTAAATGGACTCGTGCGCTTGTAACCCTTGGATTAAAGGTCTAGTGTGTAGGATTTAGTGCCATCTAGCAGTGAAATTGCAGATTGCAACCAAATGAATACTCTCTTCCATGCATGTACAAAATTCACATAAAAAGCAAAAGGACATATCTAGAGCCAATGGTTGGTTTGTCTGCTCAGGGCTACTGTAGAAACATGGCCATTCAACATGGCAGACTCTGTGGAAGCGGACCCGCTCTTTCTGTAGATATAAAAGGCTCATTTTAAACAATTCAACAAAAACACAATGAATCTTATTTTCAGGTGATTATACACAAATGAAAACATAGTTATGAATATTATATTTAAGTCCTGCAAATAGATCCTCCAAAATCTTACACACTGGACCTTTAAATTAGAACAATCAGAATGCAACAATGTCAAAATGTCTGATTCACCCTTTATTAATTCAAACATCAAGCAGCACAATTGCTTTGCTCAATTGCTCAAAACATTTTCATTAGAAGAAACATGCTGCAAACGCAACAGAAAAATCTGCAGCATTCCTTTCTTTCCATTATCGTCCTCAGCCGAACTTCCACCAAAACACACAAAACCCACACTAATAGACCTGGCTGTCGCCAAGAAGACCATCCTTACAAACTGAAAATCCAAACAACTACAACAATTGGCATCGATCATTGGTCAGCTGCCACTGTAAGAAAGCAACATCACTTTAAAAAACTAAACAAAATTAAATTCTAAGTCACATTGTAACCAGCTTTAGCACTGCACAGAGAACACACCTCCCCTAATTATCTGAATGGGGGCAGTTCGGTGACAATGTAGAGGGCACCAATAAGGTAACCCTGGTTCAACTTTTACCTCAACAAAAAATAAATACTTATTACACTTATTAAACTTAAATTAAGCTTTACAGTGTCCTGGAATCTGATAAGCCAACAAACTCATAAATGTGTTACTCAAACTGGACTTCCTGGATAGTATTTCATGTCTTGTCATGAACTGAACAAACACAGACTGGCCATCCCCTAGTGACAGTCTCAGGACTGCCCATTGTCTTGACAGTAGGTCCCACCCCCTGTACTGGGCTAACTCTTAGTTCTCCCCATGTGCGCAAACCCCCAAGCAGCACTGAGGCCTGTTCCCCAGTGTGGTCCCAACTCTAACCCCTGCGCAGGAGCAAGCATCTCTAGATGTAGTAACCCCCTAAGAATCAAAACATCACTGAAGCATCCAAGAAGCTTCTTTGGTGGCTTTGATAGATCACCACGTTTTCTGATACAGCAATGTTAAAATTTTCGCTGAAGCAGCGCTGGTCCTGGCCTCATTCTATTTATGAATCCTAGATCCATGGTCCTGGTGTTGGGGCTTCATGGGGCACCTAGATATAATGTAGCCATTACACCTTGGAATACTTGCTTTTCCTGCAAACACAAGTCAAAAGTCAGCAAGAAAGGGTTATTGAAGTGTTGCACTAGAGTCAATTCTGTTCAAGAGCAGTACAATGATGATCAATTACACAACAAATATCAAAACAAAAGCAATCTCATGTTCCATCATTTCTCTAACACTGACTGGACCAGATCTCATTTTCAATAAAGGGCAAACACTTTTCTCAAGATACAGTATCTGCAAACTGAAACATCGACACTGAATGACTCATCCTGCTGAGATGAGTTGTTGGTGTGGTGATGTTGATAATGACAATGATGATAACAGTGACCATGATAATGTTACACCACTGTTCACCATGACCTATGACCTCCCTGTGAAGAAGGGTGAGGGGAAGATCTCCCAAAGAGGTAAATGAAGTGTGACATTATGATTGTTATATTATTGCAAACTGAGCTGAAACTGTGTTAATAGAAAGTATGTATCTATGTGCCATACCATTACCATTGACCCTATGCTCACAGCTGTAGCAAATAACATTATCTGGAATGTTTTTATTTCAAATGTACCTATACAGTGTGTCTCATGTACCTTGCAAAAAAACCCCCCAAAGAAACACTTTCCTCGCCTTGCAAGATGTGTGTGCACATAGATACATGTCTTTGAGAGAAAACAATGCCAACAGACTGATGTTTGATGTCCACCCACTAATTGATTTGGAAAAAACTTAACTGTTGCTGAATGCCACAAAATGCCAGGGACCCACCCTGTTTACCTAACCTATTTAGTGTTGTGGTTTTGTATTAAATTCTGGCTCAAATATGTACTGCATATACTCTGTAATAATAATAATAATTTCACTGCGGCCAACATAGCGGTGAACATGGTGGTGCAGGTGTAACTGGGGTTGGGTTGCCGAGTAAAGCCAATCCAATGAGCTCCTTTCATTTCTTTTGTAAACGGTACACACCTCCATCATGATGTACTGACCATCTTCACATACAGAGGAGAGGTTTCTTCTGATGTTTGTGTCTGGGAGGTGCAGAGCCACCCAAAATGAACTGCCAGGAGCAGATGATACCCCTTCAAGTTCAATTCAAAGTTGCGGAAATATTGATGTCCAGATGATAAATTCTTCTTTCATATTTTTCAGATATTTTTATTTCAAACATCTGTCAACTGTCCAGAACTAACATTTCAAGCAGTAAGTGTGCCTGGCAGCCCACATAAACAACAAAACAGTTCATGAGTGATTTTGGTTTTGGAGACAGTTGGTGATTACAGCTCCCAGATGCTAGAGAATACTCATTTTTCTCACTGGTTCACAACTCATTTTAAGGCTTTGAAGTCTTTCTCACCAGCAGTTCAATTATGTAATGTAGTTCAGACTCATGATCCACCCCATCCCATGAATAGGATTGACTATGCCCTGATTACATTTACATGGAATAGAACCAGTCTGTATAAACCAGACTGCTTTAACCAACAGTAAACCTAGCGTGCTGTCACCCGTTGATTTGTGGACTACTGTTTTGAAGCCTTTGGCATTATTGCCATCTTGGTTTTTTGTAACCAGAAGTGAACATATTTGGTGGTGGAGAGTGAGGAGCTGAGGAGGATATGCATGGTTACACCTCAATCCCGATTGGATCTGAGAATGTGTCATGGTAGTGATTTGTCAAGGTATCCACACCCTAAAGTATGCCCTGCTTTATTGTCTATTTCTACTTAAAATCATGCTGTATTAAAGACATGAAACATGCAACCATAAACTCTGTTAACTGTTCACTAATAAATTGAGTAATAAGCAGTACTTTTCTTTCTTAAAGCCTCTGGAAATGTAGCTTAAAATAGTAAAATTTCATAATAAAATATCAAAGTTGAGTATCTCATTAAGCATCCACAAAAATCTAAGTGAAAATAAATGTTCATCAGGAGCTGCAGAAACGTAGTTGAAAAACAGAACATTTAGGTGTTCAGACCATTTCTCAAGACTGTGTAGGCGTGGCAGATCGTGTCTTGACTGACATCTCTCCCTCAGGAGCACCGACGGAAGCTAAATTTACTGCTTTGGATGCGGCAGCAGGAAAACTAAAAATATAAGTTATATAATGTGTTTTTAAGTGTGCACTATATTTAGAATATGTTAACTGCTTTACTTTGCCATGAGACAGAGAAAAAAACAAGTTATTTTATCAGAATAGTTTCACATCTAACTCATTTATATCGACCAAATCAAATAATACACTACTGTTAGTTCAGTAAAAGGGAGTAAAAGAGTAAAAGAGTATTTTCTGTCTTAACAGTTTATTTAATTAACTTAATGTAAGAAAGTCTTATTCTTTCAGCTGTGGCTACCTTTGAGGTAGATTGAGTCAGAGGACAGAGGTTTTGTTTTGTAGGACAACTAACGGAGATTTTTTTTTTTTCTATGACTGGTTTGCAGAATGAACTGCATGAAAAATATCAGAGCAAACCAAACCCAATTCAAACTGATATTAGAAAAAAAAAAATTCCAAAAACTTAAATGACAATAAGTCAAGCTTGTACTGAAACTAATTCCTAATAGTTTGTAGGTACTTTTGATTTGGCTTTCCATACAATCTAACATCTTTTTGCAACCTGTGGAGTTTCCTCCTGCTGGCCATTTCAGTTAATGTAGGTTTAAAATGTACTCTCTTACTCTTAGACAGACTATTGCTTCAACACACCTGTGAGTTTGAGAGTTATATTAAAAGAGAGTGGAAATGATGATGATCTCCAGAGTCATCACCAACTCTTCTGTAAGAAATGGTAAAAAGGTATTAAACTTTCTATTGTGTAATTGGCCAAATTGGCTGGTTGCAGCTTTCTTCTGTTATGAATATGGTATTCCTCCACCCTAAAATTAGTGATGACTCATTCCAATGATTTTGAATGTTTTTATTCAAACTTCATGCATCTGTGGTGTTTTTCAGTCAAAATCATCAGCCATAAAAAAAATTGTGTGTGAGATGTTCAGCCAGCAGATGGAAAACTTACCAATACACCCCGAGACCACACCCAACCCTCCCTCCACCCATCTCAAACACACACACACACACACACACACACACACACAGACAAGAGAGGCCTTTGTTCTTGGACACAAGCACACCTGCAAAGCTTCAGCTATAATTCTGACCCAGACTCAACCTCCGTCTCCTTCATTAACAGCTCCTTTCATCATGCCACAGGAACTACACCTTCTAGACAAAACAATATAAAGTTAGTTATACAGTAGGAACATATCCTGCAAACAAAACTATACGTACTTTTTCTGGCAGGTCTTGGAACTAAAGCGTCTTAAGGCTCAGATTTTACAGTGTTTTTCAGCATCAGCAGGACAAAGAGGAAGTTTTTCCTTTCCCAAGCTGTACCCTTCCACTAAGTTTTATTAAAGTCAGGATGGCAGTTTTTCCATAATCCTGTTGACAGATGAACAAACTGCACTGACAACATAACCTTCTTGGCAGAGGTAACAAACTAACAGCCATGCTACAGTGTGGTGCCACGATCCAAGAGGACACAGGGTTGGTAACAGACTGATTTCACCCAGCTGCCACTTGCCGCCCCTGCAGTCGGCCTCTCCTGCGCTGTTTATTCTGTACAACAGGTCCAAATTTTAGTGTTCAGTGAGTGTGTGTGCCCCATGTACCAAGGCTGAGTCCTTACTGTAGCGGCCCTTGTAATTTGACAGCCCTTTACTGCATGTCCTCCCCTCTCTCTTCCCCCTTTCAAGGTCTATCTTTGGCTATCATTGTCCATGTGAAGGCTAACACACCGTTCAAATTTCAGATGGGTCATGCAGGTAGAGGCAGCAACCAGTGCTAAAAATGATCAATTTTAATCCTTAAAGACAGATTATGAGATAATTATTGATAACTTTTAATTTTATTTTTAGAAAGAGAAGAGTAAAAGCATCACAGGGATGATGAGGTGAAAGCCAGAGAATTAAGAGAGTGAGAGAAATAAAGACATGCAGAGCCTATGTAGCAAAAGGGAAATGAGTGCAGCTGGTCCACATGGTAAGAACATTGTTGCTAGATTGTATTTTACATCTGAATAAAAAAGCATAAATCACACAAATATTATAGATATTTCCTCAAACAGTGCATGTGATGCACGGCTTATCGCAAATATATTATAATATCCAATATAGATATGTAAACACATGTCTAATGGCTGCTCAGAGAGCATTATTAGGAGTTAATATATTGTATAATCATGTTAGCTTTATCCCTCCTCCCCCTTCTAGAAATGTCCAAGTGCATGGTGGGATGGGCGAGCTCAGCTAAAACTGGGTAGTTTCCCCAAGACCCTAAACCAGAAGAATCCTTTGAATATAGGTGGTACAAAGTACTCGCAGTGCATAGATGCAGCTTATTGTTTCCCTCATAGACATTTTCCTCTGCCTGATGCCCCAAGAAGTGTTCTACCTCCACTGGCAGTGGTGTTTGTTCCCATGTCAGATCTAGTCTTGAATAGTAAAAACTTGTTTTTGGACAAAGGTCTGACTGAACCCATCATAATTCTCTGGTTTGTTATTGTTGTATTCCTTTTAAATGAATCACAATTATTTTGGGTGGCCCTAATCCCGGTGTCCTTGCAAAATAGTGGCAGAAGATAGTGGATGGGGAGGAGAATTGAAATAGTCTGGGTCAGGCTATGCCAGATCTGAAAGTTGTGTAAATACAGTGTTTGCATGGGCAGAGTCACAAAAATACCTCGCAATAATGGATGACCAAAATAACAAAGAGGTGATTGAAAATCAAAACTACATTAAAGCACTAGTTGAGATTCTGATTATAACCCAGCCCAGAGGAGTCACAGGGAGTCTCCTGAATCAAAAAAGAGGTGTTTGTCTAGATATATTAAATGTGCTGGGAAGTATAAAATATAAGAGAAACTCGTCCACGATGCACAAGTAAACATTTCTATGCAGTTCTGGGGTATAATAGTCTCTGCAGTAGGTTAACAGGCATGATCACAGTGTGAATTTGTACTGTGCTGTCTGATTTGTATTAACAAAGTGCTCGACCCCCCACTGAGCCTGAAATCAGTTTTACCTTCACTTTTGATTCATGTGCCTTATTTGCATGAACAGCCTCATGTTGTCACATCTCCCAGCTTATGGCAAGATAACAGTGATGATGCAAAGCATTGTTGTGTGTGTGTGTGTGTGTGTGTGTGTGAGTGTACCGAGTGTACATGTGGGCAGCCCATCACAACAATATGTGTGTATTGGTCATCAGAGAGACATTCGGTGAGCAACAGAGAGTGTGTGTGTGTGTGTGTGTGTGTGTGTGTGTGTGTGTGTGTGTACGTGTCAGGGAGGAAACACTGATTTATCTTTTGTCATTGAACCGGTACCATTATTACTGCGCCTAGCTCTCCTATTTCAGCCAAGCGAAGCCTGCAGCACAACACACACACACACACACACACACACACACACACTAAACTGTACACACTACACCTGCAGAGCCACGAGCACTGATTGTACAGCAAACACACTCAGTCACAATGCCAAATTAGCACACTTAAGAGTGTCCAACTGTTCCTGTTGTGGTTTGGTTGCGGCTCCCATTTGGGGTTTCCATTTACAGTTTAGGTGATTGGTTTGATAATGCAGCATGCGATCTTCAGTCCATGGGTCAACTGAACTCACACTCCATCATCCGTGTCATGTAACTGGTTTAGTTTTAACATATACATATCATGCTATAGCAACATTTAATTCATGTTTATTTGGAATCTAGTGTGAGGCAACAAAAACTATAAATACAGGCAAATTAATACATTAAAACTCTGCCTCTAGTGAGCATATTAAAAAAGAAAGCATATGCAAATTATCCGTCCTTTAACAGTCCTTGTATCATTAAACAAATAGAAAATTGGGTTTGGAGAAGCACACAAGGTCAGTAACAGCTAAATTCTGCTGAAATATTTAAATGATTAATGAACGTGTCCACGCCGTGCCAAGTGTGCAAAAAGTGTACTGGGTTTTGGAGAGGTGTTGGTGTGTGATCCTCTGCCAACGAGTTGGTCTGAGCAAAAGGAAACACAGGTGAACATCCATTGAAATCATGCAGGTTTGCTGCCCGCAGTTAAGAAAACAACCTTCTGTTGATTTATCAAAGCTCAGTCATGTTAAACGTCCACATAGCCCGTCACACAGATGATGTCATTAACCTGTATTTATGCTAATTCTGCATCAGGATTATAAAATAATGGTTTGCAGCAGAGCAGCAGCAAACTTTAGGTAACTACTGTGGGAGTGATTCTGAGATGTGTGATAAATTATATCTGGGCCAGGAGTATTTTTATGGAGTGTGTTGTTTTTTAAAACAAAATGGGTGTGTGTCTGCTTTGCAGGCGCTTGAATCCCCGCTACCTAATGGATAATAGACCTTTTTCACAGCAGCCATTTTGACATGAAATAGTAGGTAAACACAGGTGTTACCAATGATACTAATTAAGGTTCCATTCCATTTTTATCATGAAGGTTAATAACAGTTGTACTATGTGATCACAGAGAAGTTTGCAGCCGAGTGTGTCACAGTGAGCACATGTCACGCACGAGCCTTCCCCAATGAATGAACAATGTCAAATAGTTCCTTGATTTCTACATGGAATTTCAGGACACCAGATAAAACCAATATTTAAGATATTGAAACCGACCATCCTGATTCAGACAGCTTTGAACAAAACGATCAATGGATTGACCAGTGGCACAGTGCACATCGGAATTTCAGGACACAATCAAAGGAGAGGATCGTAAATAAAAATTTTAGCCTGGACATTCTAACTGATCCGGCTGTCGCTCTCTCTCCATCTTCCGTCCTGTGTTCTGCTGTATTTCCCCCCTCCCTCGTGTTTCTTGTCAGTCCTCTGTTTGTCTCTCTCTGGCTGTGTGTGTGTGTGTGTGTGTGTGTGTGTGTGTGTGTGTGTGTGGGCGTGGCGCTCTCAATCATCTTCCTCCTGCTGCAACCTGCACACCTGTATCCCATCCACTAATCAAGACTCTGCAGTGTATCAAGCCCGGCTCTTCATTCCAGATTGTTCTGTTCACTTATGTGGTACACGTGCTACGGACAGGTTTTGAATATTCCTTTGGCTGTTTTTCTTTTTGCTCGTACCCGACCTTTGCTCTCCCGCGCTTCAGATTCGCTCTGACCTGGATTTTGTCTTTAGCCCAGCTCATTCTATCTGCCCTACTTCACCGCTAACTTTGGAAGTCCCTCAACCTCAACTCTCACCTTACTGAATAAACTTCAGTAAAACGGTTGACTGAGACACATTTAGAAATATTGCCCACAATGAAAATATAATATATTAATTTGAATAATATTTGGCTTCAGGTTGCTCAGCGTCCAGATTACCAAGCAAAGTGGGTCAGTCTAAAGGAAAAGACACAATACAACCCAAAAGTTATTTGTGCTACTCAATGCCCCACGCAGCTAAATGTGCTTTGATACCAGATACTTCCTGTACAGATGTCAAATTATCTTCCAACTTCAGGCCATTTGAACTGGTTTGGATGGACCTAATCAAACTCACTTCAGCTGAGGGTGGTAATCAATGATTGAAACAATCAGCCATGTGATGGTTTATTATTTCACAAAGTGTCCAGATGCCTACCCTCTGAAGAACAAGTGTACAGAGGAGGTGACAACTCTATTCTTGAGTTTGTATACAAATTTGATGCTACTCAGTAGCGACTTACAGATCAGGGGACAGAGCATAAAATCCAGGTGAGAAACGTTGTAAATGGTGACTTGTGTTCTGCAAAATGGAATTTAAGTTGAATGACTCTGAAAGCTTCTGCTCACCTTACCACCCTCAAACAAATGACTGAGTTGAGAAGCTGGTACCATCCAGAGGTAAGATGCACATTATTTTGGCCATACATCATAGACCTACACAACATGTATGCTATAGACTAAATTGGTAACATTGGGATGTCTGCTGTTATATAATCTAATGCAGATATGTTCAGGTCTCTGAACAAACTCTCCCAACAAACATCCATATAATAAAATAAATATCTCCGACCCACAAAGTTTGGACTGAGGACAAGAATAACAGCTACAACCCAGTACAGTCATTATTTAATGTTTGGCAGGGAGGCAAGATACTCATCTGATGTGCCAAAGGAGTACGAGGTAAGTGGCTCAATTTGTTTTCGAGTCAAGGGGTTGCGGTCATAATTACTTGGATAAATAGCTTGGAATATAACAACACTTGGCATTTTTGTACTTTAGGTGACAACAGAAAAAGTGTTTGGTGATGAGGGAGGAAGTGTCTGAGGGACTGAAAACAACATGTGTACAAGGCAAGCCCAAGAAAATGTATAGAACACACAATGAAAGATCCAAAAACACAAGAAACAGTGGCCAGTATTGACCTAATTACACAACTCAATGCCAGAGGAGAGGTTGGCAGCAAGCTAAGAAACATTAGCAGCCATAAATGACACACTGTGTTCTATTTAATCATGCTTGTTAATTGTTTTTTTAACCATAGTACATTGATCAGTAACAGCAGATACAGGCTGTCCTGGGTTTGTTTGTGTTATCCATTGTTTGGTTACATTTCACAGACAAGTAAAAACAGTATTTCTGTTGAATTTAATGACGGTTTATTGATTGATTTCTAGGTTCCATAAGTTAATTAACTATCTTACCATATCCACCAGGTGTTTCAGGGACCTACCCACTTCCTGTGTTTATACTCTGGGTGACATCATTAGTGATGTCACTGTGCATATGAGTACCTGTTTCAGACGATGCAGTGGAGTTACCTCTGTGTGTGGTACAGCCCAGATTAATGCCTGCTGAGCAGAATCTGTTTAAGCAGTTTGGCTGAGGTGGGAGGACATCAGGTGTAGCTATGGGCACATGATGTTTAGTTCATATAATCTGTGTTATTTTGTTTGCACGTCCACATTCCAAAGACATTCATTGGTGACTCCAAATTTCTCATAGGCATTAATGGTTGTTTGTCTCTACATGTGTGAACTGGTGACCTGTCCAGGGTAATACCCCGCCTCTCACCAATGCCATCTGGGATTGACTCCAGACCCTGATAAGGAGTGGTTATGGATGAATGGACAGATTTGTAGCACAACAGTTGCATTTTGAATTACTTGGTTTTAAACAGCTGCTTATTTATGTTGGAAACTAGCAAAATACCAAAATGATCTTAAGTGCATGGACAGTGACAGGTGGGACTGCAAATTGTCCTGACGCCCATTATTCTGAAATCCCAACAGTCTAAATGTCCCATTAGAACAAAAGACCATTTGTCTGAAGGTCTGTTCCTGCAGGATGTGCAGGAAAGGACAAAGTCAGGTTCATCTTTGTCGTCATGGTAACATTAAATACTTAACGTTGTGAAATGGTTGCAGTTTGATTACATTTAGGCACCAAAAGTACTTAGGTTTAGGAAATAAAAATAAGCATGTTAGTTACATCAGTAAAGTTACATACGCACATTGATGAGTTGACCAGAGTGTGTATTTCTTGATTAACAGGCCTTCAGAGCAATGGGCGTTTGTTATTCGCAATAACAGGCCATCGGATAAATGGCTTTTCGGCCCAATGAAACATATTGGGACGATTGGGGCTTCAGAATAATGGGCCATCAGTACAACAGCATGGCACCAAAACAAGTTGATCCGGCTACATGCTGCATGAGTTGTTTTATGTTACCCCTACAGCATAACAATGTGGTGATAATGGCGCACTGATATAGTATCCCAACTTTCATTTCTTTTCCCACAGCGGTATGAGTTTTCTCCACGTTTAAAACGTCTGAGTAGTTTTTCCATGTGACACGACTAGGTGTATTTAGAACATTTATTTGAGATACATTCACAGGGAGAGCAACTTGCTCTCTTCCTGTGTTTTGTAACAAGCAGCGTTCAAAACATGACTGTTAGAATGTGACACGTTTCCTCAAACATGACTCCAAAGACAAATCAGATAAGTATGTTTTGACATTGTAATGAAAAACTAAACAAAGAGACATTCAGCAGGACAGCTACGTACACTCTTCCTGTTTTCAACAGCTGTCATAACCGAAACACCGGCAGGGAACATGAGACAAAGTAAACAAATATGTGCTGTAGCTACAAGTCCTGGGCCGACAGTGTGTAGTTAGCAGTGATTTTGAAGAGCGAGGACCACACCAACATCTGACCGGACCAAAGCATCTGAAGGTACGTTTACATGCTGTTTAATGTGCTGCAGCTGAGCAGCTAATTAGCCATCTCGCCTGCAAACTGCAGTACGTTTTCCCCGGTGAATGTTTGTTTGGTCGCTCGTTCAACGAGCTAAGGTACAGGAAAGGAGCTGTCTTCATGTTTTGTGAGTTAGATAAGAAGGAAACTTTAGCCGGAAAGCTAATTTTGCTCATGGGTTGTTGTGGCTCTCTAGTCTGTGGCTCTTGGGTTGTGTAGCAGGCTGCTGTCTGGCTCAGTGCTCCCATCTCTGCCTATGATAGACCGCTGATGTCACCGCTTCATGCAATATTTGATTGGCTGTATTACATTAAGGTCTCAATCTTGGATACCAAATGGTATTCCATTGATTTAATGCCTAAATAGGGGGCGCCATCAAGAAACAAACCAAAAAAAATATGTTTAAAATATATGAAGAGGACACAGGATGTGATTTACAGAGCACACATGTTTACTATAGTAGACAAAAATGTAATTTCAGTTGGACTTTAAGCAAAGGGCCTAAATACTTATGCCACCAATACCAGTATCAACTTGAATGATGTATTTCGGACTATTTTATATCAACACCAAGGCAGTAGTAGGGGCGGCAGTAGCTCAGTCTGTAGGGACTTGGCTCGGGAACCTGAGGGTAGCCGATTCAAGTCCAGTATGAACCAAAGTATGGAAAGTGGACTGGTAGCTGGAGGGGTGCCAGTTCACCTCCTGGGCACTGCCGTGGTGCCCTTGAGCAAGGCATGACCCCCCCCCCCCCCAACTGCTTGCAGGGTGCTGCTCGGGGTGGCTGCCCATCACTCCACCATCTCTCTCCACACTTTGCGTGTATATGAGCCCTTTGTGTGTGTGTGGTTGTATTTTGGGGTTAAAATGCATGTATAAAGAAATTACTGACAAAAGAATTTCATCTCGAGGGATTAATAAAAGTATCTCTTTTCTTCTTCTTCTAGTATGGCCTCTATGTAGCCAAGCACAAAGTAAGGTTGGGATGTGTGGGTCAGGTGATGGAGTGCGTAGTGCATCCGGCCTTCATGCAGGAGACTGGAGTCTGTCTCTGATTGCAGCCAGACAGATAGTGGTTGGTTGTTGTTGCCTAACCATTATCGTATTTCACTTTTGTAACTGAACATAATCCATGGGTTTTGCAGAATAATCCACAGATAATCTAATAATCTAAACACAGACTTTCTACTGAAGAAATAGTCTCTATAAAACTGACTGTGTTCATGTGGATTATCTAGAGTCTCTGCAAAGAGTCATCATGGATCAATGTCTTACATGTCCCTTTTCAGTGTTGTCAGCACCACAAACAAATCTCTGTGACAAATATCTCAAAACCTGACAAATCAAAGCAAAGATGTGCTCGGCTAAAGACCATGAGGGGTAAGTGAGAAAGTACAATATGTCCTTCAGTAATTTGGGTGAACTAAGTCTTCATGCCTAGATTCTACACATCAAACTGCCTGACAGATGTGAGAAACAGCAAAACCTGGCTTTGTAGGATTTTGCTCATCTCGCTATCACTGAGGGCCATCATCAGAAGAACACACTGAATGCATCTGTACGTATCCGCACACTCCCTTCACTGCTGCCTCCCGAACCAAAACAGATCTCAACTGCTTTCTTTCAGACATTCTCTGTATGTTGTATATGGCAGATCTTGGAGGCAGATGGCACTGCCAGGCATGTATATATTTTATGTTCCTACCCCGCCCAGACTCTGAGGCTCGGGATGCTAAAAAGCTCATAAAAAAAATCAAAGATCAGCGGATAGAGCTAATAATATAATCATTGGGAACACCTGCAAAGTTGCAGATGGGTGATTTCAGGCCGACGCTTCGTCAGTCGCAAGGTCCCGCCCACCCATATGGAGAGCCGGGGCAGTAGGGACACTGTCACTTATCCTCTCTTTTTCTGCCACACACACACACGCACACACACACATATATACTTTTTATAGAACTAAAAGCTAGGCTGCGTGTGTGAGCCACTTTGTATCTCACTAAGTTTTAAATTTGACAATTATGCTAAAGCTAGACAAACGCATACACAATGCCAATATTCCATTAAAAAAACATCTAATTATTTGCATCTATCGCCAGCTGATGAGATGTCTGTGTAGCACCAATGTTGCAGTATATTCATTTTAAATGTCTGACCGGGCAGATCCCTGCAGAGTGGCCTCTGATCCTCAGATCTTTCACTTGGTGAAACCTGCATTGAAACCTACCCACCTACCATGAATTTTAAAAGTATTTCTTTTCACAGAAAACAAACACGAACAGGCCAGGTTTGGACTGGCAATCTGGCAATTCTGGCAAATGCCAGATGGGTTGGCCCACCTAGTGAGCCGTTTATACAGGGCAGACACAACTGGCTGACTAAAACGCACATGTGAAGGCACATTGTAGCTCAAGCACTTTGACCATATGCTTAAATTCTGTTTCCTCTATGGCAGTATGGTCGCATCTGCGCAGCAAAGAACACTCCTATAGCATTAGTTATTGCTTGGGCACGGTCCGAATCTGCAGCAAGAAGCAGCTTGAACACTGTGAAGAGAAGGACTGTTTTTGTTTGGATGATGCTATCCTCCATTTGTTTTTTTGCAGAAGCACATGAGCTTGACTAACCTGAGTGTGAGGGCCAAGCCGTGTGGCACGTTGATGCTGAGACAATAATTGGTGCACTGCCAAAACTTTAAAGGTAAAACTTGCACTCTAGAATTTCTGTTCTGCGCATCCAAGTATGTAGACATAGACTATTTTGACAGCAATTGTTTGGGTCACAGGACTGAAAGAGGAAGTTGCATATCGAATGTCCTGCGTTGAACGTTCTGGATGATTATCTCTGTGTTCCACTGGGCAGGGCTGTGACTGCGACACATCTGGCAGAGCCGATCGCAAACCATTCTAGACAATGCTTTTGATCCCACATGCTGTAGCACATTTCACAAGTGTCCCAGAAGCAGCTCTTTGCTCTGCTCCACAGACGCCGCAGCAAGCAGTACAGACCGGATTGAGCTGGGCCAGAAATCAGACAAAGAAACAGCATAGAGAATCCGACAAATTTTCAAAATAAAACCCCCTGTGCAGACGCCAATAGACAGAATGGAAACAATTTTACTATGTAGCCTACTTACCCATGGCAGAAGAACTCAAACCAAGTCTGGTGGGCAAAACACTCCGATTCTGAAATGCTCCTGGAGAACGGACCAAAACCGCATCCTGGCTGCAAGGTCACAGAACCATCCCCATTACATGTACAGTTACAGCCCTAAGCATGATTAAATAAATTTGCTTCTTCATGACATGATGACATAACCTCCTCTGAGCACAGTGGTAATGTCACAAACATATTGTCTCAAACATGATGTCATTTCCTCTCTGAGAAGGTTTGGATTCTTGGGTAAGCACACAGGGTAGTTGTATGTAAAGCCACTAGTGGATCCAGAACTTACTCACACAATTTATTGTTTCATTCACACTTCTCTTCACTTGCACCGATACATATTTAGTATGAGTAAAGTCAACAGTGCTATCAGACATAAATAAGCACCATCCATTTTGCCATAGAAATGTGTACGATTGTGTAAACTCTTGTGCAAGATTGTGTGTGTGTGTGTGTGTGTGTGTCAGTTCAAGTACCTATCTGTCTTCCATCCATTCTTCCTCCACAGTCACCTCTAAAGCACTCTTAAGAGCCCATCTTCATCTGATCTCTGATTTTCCACACAGCTCACTAAAATAAGACTCTCTGCCTCCACTTTGCTCTCCCACTTTCTCTCTGTCACTCTACAGATGCATTTCTTTGAAGATATTTAGAATGAAGCAAGCTCACAGCTCTGAGGTGTTATCAAGTTTCATTGAAAGGCACTGAATTGGTTTAAGAGTTACAGGATGGGTGATGTAACTGGGTCTTGCTGTCGCTGCATGATAAGTGTGACAGTTTCAGTTTAAAGGTTTTAAAGTAGGAAAGTGATCATTTACAGGGCTTTAGACTCTGATTTGTACTTTTATAATATTTTCCACTGACCAGAATGGACATTTTTCAGTTAAAGCTGCTTGGTAAGCATGTATCAGTCTTACAAGCCAGTGAGGCTTCAGAGTGTTCAGTCCTAATTGTAGACCTGCCCCGTTTGGCCAAATAAAATTCTGGAATTAAGGATAGCAAAAAAAAACAAAAAAACATTTTCAACAAGTACAGTAAATTCACACCATCCATTCACACACAAACTCTCAAATGAAATAAAGAAACCCAAACTGGAAGGAGGAGTTGTTTTGGGATTTTAACCTAGTAATAATCCAGCTACCAAAGTCTACTAGACAAATGCTTAAGGTGAATTTACCTACATTTTGATATAGAACCAGAGTTAGATACACCACCACACATATATTAAGGATCAGTGTGTTGGATTGATGGCCAAATTCCACATGGCATGGATGCAACGCATTCATTCTGGGTGCGCTGCGTCTGTTTTAGTCAATGTTTCAAACCCCACTAGCAATGCCGAAGCGTCCCAGAAGCTGGTCTTTGCTCGGTTCCACGGAGAATCCGCGACTGATGAACGCCGTGGGCAACCTGCATGAATCTGCACAAAAGCAGCTTGAGCTGGCCGGAAGTCACGCACAGAAAGGTCATAGAGAATCCATTTTTAAACCTTGTGCAAACTACTGATGGTTAAAACACCCAAAAGGGAAACACATGAACTATGTTACAAGCCTATTTAGAAGCATGTAAACCAAGGAAAATGACCAAATCTGAGCAACTAAACAAAATCTGGCGGGCAATACGCTCTGCTTCTGAAATCGCGGTGGGGTTTGAAGTGCGTGTAGAACAGACCAAAACAGAGACGGCACGGGGTTTTGGCATTAGTGTCATCTAGCAGTGTAGTTGCGGATTGCAACCACCTCCACTCCCGTTCCGAGCATAAGGAAGAAACTACAGTGGCAAAGAAGGCAAAAACGCCCTATCAGAGCCAGTGTTTGTTTGTCCGTTATAGAGGCTCTATAAAGGCTCATTCTAATGATTTCCAGGTGATTATGCACCCAAGAAAACAGTTGCAACATTCTGTAAATAGAGTGCCCTGAATCTTACACACTGGACCTTTTTAATGATTTGTTGATCAAAAATCATGAGGATAAAGCAGCTTTGGCTCATCGTTGGTGGCCTTCTTGGCCCTGCTCAGCTACAGTGGCAATGACTCAGTTCTATTCCTCTGCAAGAAGTCATTTTTTACTATCTTGCTGTACAAAATGGGCATAATTTACGACCAACAGATCAAGTGTGTTGCTGATTAATGCCACTCACTCATCTGTTGCTCCATTGACTGCCAAGATCTTAGGTTTTGCAAACAGGCAGAGCCTGTGCAGCTCTATTTTTCTGTGAATGTGTGATGTGCACTCAGTTCAGTTTTCCCCAGAATAAAAAGGTTGTGGATGCTTTCATTCACAGTACTGCAGTGCACAATCCATTACACGTGAAAGTCAGAATAAAATGGACTTGGCGCATAAATGCGCTGTGGATCACAGTTATGTGCGCAGCTGAGTGCAAGCCATTATGTTGCTGGTTGAGACAGCTGTATTGATTAAAATATAAGCATATTTATTGTCCTATGCACAACATGGATGACTGAAAAACATGGCTGAAGCACAAGCACACTTACCACTCACAGTGAAAGTTGAGGCCTGGAAGACCAAAACTGCCACCATTTTGTTGGAAGGGTGAGCAGACCTGTGATGTGAACCTTATGTTACCACATGAACCGATACTTCTGGTTGATGAAGCACAGTAAATGTCAGCAGCTGGATGTCAGTCAATTTCTATTTTACGAAGGCAAAGTGGTACTGGATCTGTTATCAACAAGGTGGCCAGCTTGGAATTTGTAAAGCAAATCTAAATAGAAAGTTACATTTGTGCATTCTTGTAGAGCAAGGCATGTTTGTTCATGTTCCTACTAGTGATGTGTCAGTCCGTTTTAAGTGAACGATGCGCTACGTACATGCAGTGACAATAGCTGTCCTTTTTTTTAATATTTTTATGCTTAAGTTTTTATAGGTGTTTCTATCTGCTTTGTGTAGCAGAGCAGTTCTACAAGCAGGTCAGTGCATTGAATTCATTGGGTGGTTTCAGAAAGTTACAAGAGTCTGTAAATGCAATGAAAACAACTGGCTACAGCAATTTATTGATATTAGAAAATGTAAATTTGCTTTTGAATACATCAGTACACCCCGTCTCTCGCCCAATGTCAGCTGGGATAGGATCCAGCCCCCACGCGACCGTAGTGAGGATAAGCAGTTACAGATAATGTCTGTATGTATGTATGTACTTCAGTACAAAGGATGTATTGAATAAATTAAGTGATATATGTGTACACATACAAATCATAAGTCAAAAACAGTGCTTAATCTGGCTGAATTATAAAAGGTATAAGTGGTAAAATGAAGAGCTGTTTGGGAGCTGAAAGAGCCGGCTCTTCTTGGTGAGCTGAGTCAAATGATCTGGCTCACTAAAACGAACCGAAATTCCCATCACTAGTTCCTACGGTCAATTCAAAACTAACCCTGAAATTCCACCGGGCATGGTTCTGTGACGTCGCAGCTCCAATGAAGTTCCAATGAGGTTCCACATGGTTTCATACCTTACCAGGATAATTTCAGAAGTGGAGCATTTTGTCTGCCTAACTTACTCAGATTTGGTCATTTTTTCTCGGTTTATGTGCTTCTAACATGGGTAAGTAGGCTACACAGGGTGTTTTATTTTGAAAAGAGCGGAGAGATGCTTCTTGGACGCTTCTGGAACACACCTGAGTAAAGTACGATATTAAGTTGGATTGTGTTGAGTTATAGTTTTCAATTATTGCCACAAGATGTAAGTAAAGAGCATCACCTTACTGATAACACAAAATCAAATGAAAAAGAAACTTAAGGATTTTTTTTTTTTTTTGATCAGACAGCACGAAAAAGCAATTACTGATATGAAGATGTAAGAGATGATACTTTAAAACAGATACATGGCTCTTCATCTGATAGCTGCCAACACACAAGCTCGCTCACGGACACACTCAGACACATAACTGTCGACTCAGCATGCATTGGTCCACTTGGTCCCATCTAGACTCACAACACAGTGACACATGCCAGCTGATTAGTGGCTCATTGCAGTGTCAACACAGTGTATTTTTATATCCTGGTTTGTATCATGTGGGGTGCTGGGCCCTGCTGCTCACAGACCACTGACAGGTGTTATAGTCAAGGACAGCGCTGTCACTTCATATTAACAGACACATAAATTCGGACAGGGAGTGGGGGGACAGCTAAAGTTGAGTGCTGATATTTCTGATTCTCTATCCAGGCAGACATAAATCCAACAAGATGACTACTTTCTGTCTTCTTTTCAATCTGAATGCACCCCAAGCTACCTGTCTAATGCTACAAGTTATTATAGAGACCTTCTACCATATGTGCATACTGCACAATAAGTGTTCACACTGGGACACGAAAAGGCCTCACATCTGAAAATGGTGAGACACATTCTTCCTGCTGCATGCCGATGTGCACACACACACAAAAAACATGCGTACGGCTTTTCCCACACATGGGCCGGTGTTTTTTTAAAAGAAGTGCGCCAGAAATCTCTGTCTACAAGCCGCGATGCCGCCAAGCACGAGAGATTGCAGCGGCGAAACTCCGGAGAAGTCAGGTAAGAAATCTGAAGTATAACTTTCTTTTTATTTACATCGGAGACATTACGCATTATGCAAAGCAATTTGTAAAAGTCTGTGTTCAGTTACTACGATATTACTGCAATGATGGTTTACAGGTATGTGATGAATTAGTGGTACCCTGCTATAAATAGCCACAGCTGTCCATAACAGTCATGCGTAATGACAGTTGTTGCTTTTCTAAAAAAAAGGCAAATATTCACTTTGCTTGGAAATATTGTGCAGGGTGGTAGAGAGAACTGTATAGTTAGTGAGGCTTATAGGGAACAAATCTGAGCGCGGGTGGAGTCGTCATTATTATATAGCCATTACACCATGCAATCAACATGTGACGATAAGTATAAATATAATATAAATAAATGTATTCACTGGAAAAGACAGAATAATTGTGCATTGTCTTGATTTTAGCATAAATGGAGGATTTCTTCATCACTGAAGTATCATTTCTTACTAAAATCTGGTGAATATTTCAGCTACATACGTAGCAACAATTTTGTGAGTAAACCTATTTTTGTTCATTCTGCTGATGAGTTAGCACTTATGGACCATAAGGTTATAACGTAATTTTAACCCTCCGGGGTCCGAGCAATCTCCCACGATTGGAAAAAGAAATTGATTGATGATTGCTGGAGTTAAAATTTTATCTGTGTTCCATATGTCTATCATGGAATCTCAATTTACTGTAATAATATTATGTGTAAAACAATATTTTCTTTTTTGTACATTTTATGATAGATAGATAGATAGATAGATAGATAGTATAGCTATTGGTTTATCACTGTCCAGTGCTCAGTCGCTGCAGTAATTAGAAAGGCTGGGACATGCATTTGCAATGTCCTGCTAAGGCCCCGATCACCAATAACAGCATTTATTGTTTTCTAATCAGCAGCCCTTTGGCTGCTCCGATCACTCAGTAAATAATGGAGATGTCAATATTGTCCCGGTCCTGTGACTCTGGAGCCCACTCAACGCACCCACCTTCGCTCGCTCTCCCTGCTCTCCCTCGCCATTATAAAGCAGCTTCATTAATCACACATTACGTTTGAAAAGAGTTCAAACTGTCGAGTGTTGAAAACTTCGCGCTCACGCCATGTACAGTACACACACACACACGCACACGCACACACACGATCAAAACATGCTTGTATATGTGTGCATGGTCACAGACAGACACACATGCAAAGAAAGAAAACAAAGAACTTCACACAAACAACACACACACACTTTTTCCCCTCCTTTTCACACTCCCCCTCCCTCCATACATTAGTGGTCAAGCAGCCAAAATGTCGTCTCGTCAGTGAGGCAGCTCCATTGATTAGCACTTCCAGCTTCTGTTCTGGCTCAGGAATTACCCCCTCTAATCTTGTAGTGAGTTATTTACTGGAGACCAATCAGCCTGATCAGATGAATTACCCTCTTTGTAACTGCCTGGATGCCCGAAGAACTTCAGCAACACACAAACACACACGTAAACACAAGGAGAGACACATTGATGCTCATAACATAAAAACAAAACATTCTTACTCGAATACAAATCCTCCCATCGTACTCTATCTATTACATCATCTGAAGGACATACCCTTCACTCTCCTTTAACCATGGCCAATCAAAACTCAGTATCTGATAATCCCAAAATTGACATAATGCTATGTTTCATACTCACAAGCATGTTGGACTTTTTTTTTTTTTGTTTTACTGCTCAGTCCAGACCACCAAAAAGAATAGACATTCCAGCTATTACATTTGAGAAAATACCACTTAATTCTGCATATACAGTCATGCAGTACAGTATACTTTATGATGGCCTTTCAACCCGCTCTGCTGCCGCTAACCATTTGACTTTGTTCGCCTTAATTGGCCACAGAACCACATGAAAGCTATATGTTAACATGGCAGGAAGTGATTCAACATTTTCCCCTGTCAGGCAGTCTTCCTGTTTCACAAGCTTTAATGAGATTTAGGGTTTAGAATAAACTGCTGTTTAGGTTGGGAGGCATCCATTTGGCATAGGTGTACGTGTGCGACTGAATGTGTATACGTGAGTTCTGATCTCTGTGTAAATATTCATGATCTCTGCGGCACAAACTGAATAGAGTTCAGAAATGTTGAGTTGAATGAGTGTCAGAGCAGAACAGAATCAAGTAGAATAGAATACAATAGAAAACAGGGATCCTCTCTCTCCTACTCCTGTTTCATTTTCTAAATTCTCCTCCTCCACCTCACCTTTCCCCCCTTTACCACTCTTTTCCCATCATTCTCCTCTCACACCCTGATCCTCCTCCTCCTTCTCCTCTCTCATTCTGGAGGGGAAACAGCGGTGGCGACAGGCGAAGCAGAAACCCATTTTTCAGTTTAAATGCCAAGTGGTTATGTAGCATAATATTCAGTCAGAAATTAACCATCTTTCCCCTGCAGCCTGTCAAGACGTAGAGACTGAGAGCAGCGACTGAGGCTAAAGGGTGGAGGTGGAGGGGGGAGGTGGGGGTGTAGATTTCGCCAGTGCTGAGTTTGAATTATCAACACTGGCTGTCTTTAGCACTACTGCAGAGCAGACTTCAGTCGCATTACATCTGGAATAGCTGGAAAATGTCTGGAGCGCTTTAGGGCCAACGCATGTGTCACCGAGACCACATCAACTGCTTTGTATTTGTATTGTTCCAAATGTAGAAGTCCTGAGAGTGAAATGGTTCAAATATATCGAGACGGAAAGATGGATCCAATATGGAAAAGGTTTATGAAGACAGTTTGATCTCATCAGGTTTGCTTTGAATCCCCACAGTGCAGTGCGTGGATGTGTCATCGTCCATGGTTGTAGTTACATTGCGGGATGACCCACTACCGAGTGAGCTAATGAGTTATAAAGCAGCAAGCTACTGGGCTAACTCAGGAGCAAACTAGAAGCGTACCTAAAAGTTTTAACAGCTCAATGTATATCTAGATGTCAGTATTTCATGTAGCACACTTCTGATTCCCTTCATTTAGTCCACAACAGTCAGACTGAGACTTTGTCAATAAAGATGTGTTTTCCAAACCAATTTTGGAGCGCCATTTGTGATTTGAATGAAATATAACTGTGTTGTTGTCCAACAACAGCAAGAGCTGTATGATATGGATTAAGAATGGCATTAACTATGGTTTCCTCAGAGAGATACTTGGAAAAAAACAACCTTGTGCTACCCCAGGATGTTCTGATTCCCATCTCCTCAAACGAAGCTAGCGGTCGCAGCAGATGGGTGCCCGCCATGCTCAAGGTTTCTGCCTCTTAAAGGAAGTTGCCACCAACGGCAAGTGCTTGCTCATGGTTGGAATTGTTGAACCTCTGTAAATAATTCTATAAAGAGTACAGTCTAGACCTGCTCTCTATCAAAAGTGTCAGGAGATAACTTCTGTTATGATTTGGTGCTATATAAATCAAACTGAGTTGCCTTATGGTCACTGCCCCTGCACTTCAAAATATGACGGTGCAGTTACCTCTTTAGCATAATTTCTGGCACAGGACACTGTGGTCAAGTTAGCAAAAATAAATATGCAACATCCTGTTGGATTTTCAAAATAAGCAAGCGGCATAATTTGATGAGTTTTCTGTGCCAGTTTATCCATAAGCATATCCCAGCATGCACTGGATGAGAGGTGGGGTTTGAAATGTAACCAAATCATATTGAAAAGGCAACAAAGCAACTCTTTCCTCTCTTTTTTAAAAATCTAAAACTTTGCCATATTTTTTTGCCACAACAACACTGTTTTGCAATCGGTGATACAGTGCCCTTGTTCATGAGGAACCTGCACATCAGCCCCTTTGTGTCTGCCCAGGAAACCCTGCGCCACATTTAGGCCCCTTTGATTCCTCCGGAGCAGGAAGGGGATCGATAGAGGCTTTCAGAAGCGGCTCCTCCATCCATTCCCTTGCGTTAACGACAGCCATAACTCACTGGGCTGGCAGGAGTGGAGGTTCATATATATATCTCACCCCCAGAGCTGTGACCTTTCTGTCTCCCCACTGACAGCTCCTACAGAAAAAGGTGTCAATTAATGACATTTAGAAAATTTCATATCACTCCCAATAACTCTGAGGCTTTTTACAGGAACTCTTCTATTGGCACTGAAGACTCGTGTGGGTGTTGGCAAAGGAGGGAGAGAGAGAGAGAAAGACACAGAGAGAGAGAGAGAGAGAGAGAGAGAGAGAGAGGACTCCAACCCGTCATTAATGTCACTTGGTTTCCATGTCATCATTTTAAACTCAGGATGGTATAAAGAGCAATACATCATTCTGATTGTGTTCAGAGTGATCTATTAGTCATCACTGATTCTTTTGTCCAGTCTCTTGTGTGCTACTAGTTTTTATGAATAAATAAAGTGAGCATGTCTTAATACAATTAAAATACGAGGAGTAAGATGCTGCCTAGAGTTGAGGAATAACATAAGGTCTTCATAGATTCCAAGGCTGGATTATAAGAAAAGAAAAAAAAAATGTGCACGGTACCGTTGAGATCGCCCTTTTCACTCATTGGCTTTGAATATGAACCTTTACCCTTCCTTTGGCTCCCTTTCTGCTGTATCAGTTCCATATCAGTGCAGTTTATGGTAGAGCAGTGTATTGGTTACCTTCTAGTGTTCAGGAGTAAACAGCCGGCGGGTGACATAACCTTTCATGTAGCGCCAGACTGTACGTACACAAATAATTGAAGCCCTTGACCCTGTCTAGCGGCACTGGGCTGTAAGTACAAACCTGACATTTTGATACCGCTCCGGGGGCCCCTTCTACCACTTATTTTTATATTTCAATAATCCATGACGGCCTAGGAGAGAAAAAAGAAAAAAAGGGGGGAGGCAGGGGGGTATGTGGGAAGTGTGAATGATTAAGATTGTCAAACTCAAATAATGCACTCAGAAGACAGACTATAAATCAGGTTTTGTGACATTTTCAAAAAACCCTGGCGCACTGTGTATGCGAAGAAAGCCGGGTTTTATGGCTGAAACCACCCATGCAATCACAATCACACACAAACAGCCCCCACACACACATCGCTCTGTGCCCCAAATGCCATTCATTCATTATTAATATATAGTGTACTTATTTATTTCAGGCCTACCTTCCTCAGCTGCTGAATGCCTGTAACCTTTTCAGTGCAATATCCGTCTGTGTTTTGAGGTCTTGATAATGATATCTGGTTGCATGTGTGGAGGCCCCGGCTGGGAGGACACTCGCCAGTGGGCGGAAGGTCAGTGGATGATGGCCGTTGAATTTGCTGTGGTGAGAGTATACTAATGCAGCAACGGACAGGCAGTTAAGGACTGACAGCTATTGACAGCGGTGAGGGGAGGAAGCCACAGCGCGGCTCCTAACAGTGGAAGGATGGGTGCTTGTTTTGCCATTGACTGAGGCCCGGACGCGTCAGTCGATGGTTATCTCCTGCCTCTGCACCCCTCATTATTGCCCCCGCCCTCCGGTTGGCCCTCCTCCCTTCCCTTTTTTTTTTTTTTTTTTTAGCATTCACACTTTAATCATCGCCGCTGAGATGTTGTTTCCTGTCACCGCCACTGAATTTACAACACCATCAACGGCATTTGCGTATTGCCTAATATGGACATTTTCAATTGAGACTGTCCCTCAATTGCTGATGGTGTGCTTGCGTGTTGGCTGTTATACCCCCACCCCCATCAGCATCACCATCCCCACCACCATCTCCCCCATCACTGCAACAATGTCCAGATAAGAGCGATGAAGTTAATTCCTGACCTCTCGATTGACTCGTCCCAACCTGCTGACATTTGCTTTGTATCAGCGGTGGTACACTACAAACAGCATTATGTGGCCTCACACCACTGTGATTCATGTTAAATCTGGAAAATGAATGTACAAGAAGTGCTTTTCCAAACATTCCTAACCTAGTTTGACATTTTGTGCTTATTTGTTTGTCACAAGATACTTAACTAGAGACCTAGCCTATCTCTTTCCCAAGTAAAGAAAGACTGAAGCTCATAAATGAACAGCTTCTATCATTTTGCCAAACCACAATTCAAAAAACACAGTTTATGTTGATTAGTGAGCTTTTAAGGTAGATCTACTGGTAGGCAGATTTTATTACCTTTTGGATAGAGCCATGATACCTGTTTCTTTTGCTTTGCAGCCTCAGTGTGAAGCTTGATCATCGCCTTACTGCAGATTCATATTTAAAGTAGCCTTTTGGGAAAGCTGAATTGTCTCGCTGAGATCAATATCGCTCTTATGTACGTGTTACATGTGCGGTAAATATGCAGTTGGAACCAGCAGCAAGTTGTTAAATGCTACGTTCAGACTACAGGCATGAGTAGGCCAAATCTGATGTGGTCCTAAATTAGATGCAGGTCTGATTGTGATGCGACCTCAGTCTGAACAGTCATATCAGAATTCATGCGAATTTTACATCACTCACACACAGCAAGAGTCTTGTGTACAGGTGCTGACAGGTGTGGTTATGAGTAGTCCCTGACATCTTGGAAGTTTAGAAGAAATCTGTTTCTCTGAAGCCATTCAGGTTACAATGCGACCAACCCTGGCTCTGACTCTGCATCTACACACATCTCTGTACAGAAGTAGCCATTATTGCTCCACAAAAAGCCATAGATAATATTACTCATATAAATGAAACCATAATCGCTGACGTTGTATGATGTGGTAATAATATGTTATTCTCACTTCAGCACAGTGACCAGTTCACATTGGTATATGATATTGGCCATACACAAAAATATGAATGCGAGCAATAAAGCGAGCAAATTGTGCACTACACCTTGCAGTGTGAATGTAACCTTACCTTAACATAATGACTGGAAATGGGGAAACAGCTAGCCTCGCTCTGTCCAAAGGTAACAAAAACTGCCTACCAGTCTTTAAAAATCACTTAATGACGTTCAAATCAAAGAGATGACACATAAATGAGTAACAATTCATAAAACCATCAAATATTTGAAAAAGTTGAAAAGTCAGGCCCCTGTCAGCTTCTGTGCCCAGTTAGCTACACTGGTTGCACCGGTGACCAGTACGCCAGTGCTGTGTAATATGTTTCATGCACTTTAGTTGAGTTTTTGATGAGAGTTCACTGAGCTGCAGCTGCTTGGTAGTTGAGAAAATGAGAATTATGTCTTTGAAAAACTGTGTATAATATTGCAAAATTAAATATCTATGTACTCAGCACAAGAAGATAAGTTTCATATACATCACTCTCCATTATTTCTCCACAGTTTTTAGAGGCACAAAATAAAAACCACAATTTGCTGTTTCATGGGGGATTCTGTTCTGGACTCTTGTCTGGCCAGGACCAGTAAGTTCCTGGAGTCTCCGCTTGTTGCCCGGCAACTGCCAAGAAATAGATATACGTAATGTGTTAATTAGTGAGCTTCCGATGAGCTGGTGGGCTGATATTGTTACCTTTTGGCAGAGCCTAGCTAGCTTTGTTCCCATTTCCAGACTTTATGCTAAGTGAAGCTAACTGGTTGTTGGCTCTGGATTTGTGTTGTTTTACAGTCCAGAATAAAGAGTGGTATCAGTCTCCTCTTCTAACTCTCGGCAAGAAAGGCTTATTTCAGAGAACTATTCCCTTCACGTTTGCACACATATTTTATACACTTGTCCTTTTTTTTTTACTGGTTTTGTCTGTATAATCATGTTCAATCAGGAAAATATAGCCATACCCCTAAAGGATCTTTACCCTGCTCCAACACTCTCTCTCCTCCTCTTGTCCTTAGCTGCATGTTGTTTTGATACACAGCTGCCATCTGTGTGAAATATTAATGCAGTGGGCTGATTTGGGGTGTCGAGCAGTGTCACTCATTTGGCTTTTAATCATGCGGCAGCTTGAGAAAAAAGGAGGGAAAATAACTTCCCTTCCTGGGTGGCTGTCAAAGTCTTCCCAAAGTCATCCGGCACGTAGGGCGTCATGCCTGTCGCCTGTCTCTCCTCTCATTGACAGCTGCATTTTTGGCTCGTCTCCGAGTGGCTGAGCGCTTTCACGTCTAGCCTCTCTCTTTCAGCCCAAACAAGGATGCCAGCCATGAAAATTTAAATACAACACCATCTCATCGCTTACCCGGCACACGGGCCTTCTTTTCTGAAAGGGACAAATTAAGAAGATGATAAATTTTTCAATGCATTTCAGTGAAATTGGTCGCATTTGGAATAACATTTGTGATTTTGATGCATTACAGACTGCTGACAGTGATAAACGAGTTAACCAGAACCCAGAGATGTTAAGTGGCTCCATTGTGTGTGTGTATACCATGTGAATGTCACACTATAGGCTGCTTAAAGACTTGGAAATGCAATGGGACCTTAATGTAAGACTCTCGAAACTCATTTTTAAAGATTTTTTTTTCTTCTTTGTTGTTTGCGCTGAACACTTCCCACGCGAGAGAAACTGGTTTCAAAGGCACAAAGGGTCCAATCAATGATTAATGTGATTGCATTTATAATTCAGTTAAATAACATAAGCATAATTATTACATTAATCAGCACACTCCATTGACAGCATTAATGTTTTAGTGAATTCAGTATGGTCAACGCTGGGGATGATTTTTCACATCTAGATGTCTTTCCAAAGCTAATAACAACAAGGCTTTGCTGCTGAGATACCTGTTCACAACGTGTGACAAGTAAGATTTATATATCTCACCCATTTTCCTTTAGAATATAACTGATCCCCCCATGGCCCATTATCTGGGTTTTTAATAAGGGCATCTAATTAATATTTATAGTGTAATTGCCTGTTTTCTACTTTATTTTCTTGAGAAAGAAGTAACAAGGCTAAAATACTGTTGTTGTTAATTAAGACAAATGCATTAATTATTAAAGATGCAAACATGTCAAGCAAGCATAACTAATTATTCTAGCGTGTTAACAGTTGTTTAATGTTAGCAGCAGCTGAATTATTTAGAGCACACGTGCCATATTTGGATTGTTTGAAATGTGCCGTGGTAAGTGGGGTGAAGAAAGTCGCGGTGTGATCTCAGAGAAGCTGAGGGAAAAAAAAAACAACGCAGAAAAACTTTTACAGATGGGGCCCACCTAACTATAATTGCTCATTACAGGTGAATGTGAACGGGATGAGGAGTCGGTAGGAAGGGATGGTGTTAATTTAATGCACTACAAACTGTCAGGTTTTAGCCGAGGTAATGCAGAACCTTTTTTTTTCTTTTTTTTCTGTATGTGTGTGTGTTTCTTTTTTCGTATTGGAGGGAAAGGCGTCAGGGAATGAAGGTAACTGGATGTGACGGCAGACAATTTATGCTGTTATGTCTTAATTGTCACCTGATGTGCATTCAATCTGGAACACTGACAAAAAAAGACACTTCCTCCCGGTGGACTACTCGGATGAGGTGCGAAGACGAGATCAAACTCGCAGCGAGGTGGATTTGACCAATTTAGGCCTCATAAACCGAGCGTGATGTCTGTCTGTCTGTCTGTGACTAAACAATCAGTGGACTTATTTGTCTCTGAAATTTATAAACCATATGCCACCTACACACCAGGATCATGCTATTATGACACCTCCCCACCTCGCGCACATGCACAAATACCTGCATCTAGACGCGCACAAATCTTGATGCAGAGTCCAATTAAGCTGCTTTAATAGAAATCACTACTGTACCAATGATTTTAGCCCATAAAAACTGTCATAAAAAAAATTGTCAATTAGTCGAGAGCTGAAATAGCTGTCAGTTTTAATCACTCTTTGCCTGTTGTTTCCCACTCCACTTTCACTTCCAACATTGTGCTATCTGTCAAGTGTGATGGTCTTCGTAAAAGTAATTACACAAAGCTCAGTATAATCATCATTATATAAATCATGATATAAACATCCATATGGTCTCCCTCCCATCAGGTACATATAAAAGGCTGCATATTAAACACAACACAAGGAAGACAGCAGCTCAAGTCTCATCTCAGGAAAGTTTTGCGTGTAGTGTTCATTTAAATCAGTCATCATGAGGAAATCTGACATTAAGAAAAAAAACTTAGAGCGCAAAGCAAAAAACTTAAGAGCAAAACTTCGACTACTACTACTACTACAAATATGGCACATGAAGCCTGTGAAGGCTACTGTGTGTGTTTATTAGACAGAGATGTTCATGAGGTGGTCAAGATTAACATAAACACAAACCACTAAAAGAAATACACCAAGCTAGTTAAGCAATTACATTCAATTAGCATAATTTTCTCATTTTATTTCCCAATATTATGACATGTTAAAAATGTATTTGGACACTGTTTGGGACTCCTTATTAAATAAAGTAAAACATCAAAATTAAATCTATAAATCTACAAATGTTGCACATTTTAGGGTCATATTTATCTGCTTTCACAGTGAAAGCACTTGGCTTGGCACAAACCGTGAGGTATAAAATAATAACTAAAAAAAGAAGTAAAACACACATATTGAACTTTAGATCTCATTCCATAGCTTTCACAATCATTTTATTGGCACATCATGCAGTATTGGCATGATACAAAGGTTGTATTGCTTGTAACAGTATGGTTATGTTAAAGCTGCAAAAAGACCAAATTCCATGTTAAACACAACACATTCTGAATATTACTGCAAAAGCGAATGGAAACTATAATTTTGTTGAAGTACGTCTTTAAATAAACACCAAAGTTCAGTTTGATTGTGATTAAGACACAGCCTAGATTAAGTTATCTGTTGCTGTTGCATGGAGAGGTGCGGGGTGGCATGGAAGACAAAACATGACACTGGTCAGGAGGTGTACAGGAAAACAGGTTAACTTTTATTCTTAGTCATCAAAAAATTAAAAATTATGATCATAAAACAAAGATTAATGGAGTGAATCCTTTGTTCCCTCTTACTATGTCAGTACAGGTGCTGCTCTTCACATAGCATACAAACCAAAAACCGAAACCAGTCAGCTCTCTCCCATTCTCAACACATATATACTCTGAGAGGACATCATTTCCTTGATTTGTTTGTGCCAACAAAGTCGTATTGAATTCTGCAATATATGAATAAAAATACTGTATGCTCAGAAATAAGCAATAATATGTACAAAATGCAATATTTAACTTAATTCATCATATCAGATATCAGATCATAGTGATTTCTTGAGTGTTGTCTTGTTATCATAATGTCTGATCATTTTCAGAGATTCTGCCAGGACTATCCAATCAGCTCATCGGGAAACTGTGTTCAGGAAGTGTGAGAGGTTTAAGCTCCACCTGGTTCCACGTGCAGGTATTTCACCTCTGAAGAATGCGTTCATCCTGCTCCAGACCTGTGTGTACGCCAAAACAAAAGTTAAAACATGATTTGGTCACAACTCTGTGACTCTGCGCGCTTGTCATCCAAAATTATACTTCTCCATAAAAACCATGGGTTATTATCCTTGATGCATTATCATAAATTGCCTTCACTAATCGGCACACACACAAAAATACAAAACACAAACACACTAAATCTGCTCTCTGGTATGATTTATAAGCCGATTCTGACCTGTGGGCACATGACAGTTGCTTTCATTTTCTTCTATATATTTTCCCCTCGTCGCCAAGGTCACTGGTGAACAAACCCCTATCCAAGTTTTTTCAGCACCCTCCTCTTTCGCCCCCCCCCCCTCCCTCTCCCCCCTTCGGCCTGATGGCCCCATGAATCATCCCGTCTTCCCCATCGAACTCTCCAACGCCTCCTTCCCACCACAGCCACCCCAACTTCCCCAATCCTTCTTCATTCCCGCTAACAATTTGGTAATGAAATATTGATTTTTAGTTAGATTCAAATGGAAGTTATTAACTTTGCATTGATAAATCACTCCCCTCTCTTTCTTCTTCATCTCTCCCTCTCTCTGTTTTGGATAGAGTGCTGGTAGTAACACCTGATTCACAATAAAGCCCGGAGACCTGATTTGCTTCATGACCTACAGTGCTCCTTTTGGAGGCCACTCCCTGTTTTTTCTCCCATACATACACACTGTTTCACACACACACACACACACACACACACACACACACACACACTCCTTGCATTCAAAGCTGCATATACAGTCTACTGATTACCTACTTTGGTCAATGACAGTGTCTTAAACCGTATTTTATTGAATATTGTGAACTCAGATGAAGTGCCCTTTTCAGAGTGAGCCATGCATGGCATTGCAATGCTCAGTGGAAACATGATTACTGTATCAGTACACAGTGAAATGTTTTAAAGAGGCGAGGTGCTCTTAGCTGTACAGTCAGACACAAACTGGGTTGATGCAATTAAAAAAAAGAGAAAGAAAAAAACACCACACAAATTATCTGGTTATATTCTGTAGCTCCACTTGACCTTTATGTGGTCTCCTGATGTTGTTTCGGTCAGGTATAGTGTGAATATACCTCCAGAGAGAAGAGTAGACTTTGGCCATTAGACCTCTGGGTCAAGGAAAAGACCTGCAGGACTCACAGAGGATGAACGACCAAATGGTGACAAATCTAAGCCAGTTTATTGACAGATCATGTATGGCACTGACCCTATGATGATATCTAGCTCCCATCAAGGACTCATACAGGAAACAGAGAACAAAGGAACTGATTTTGCAATTCAGAATTAATATATATGTTCATTTCATATGCCATTTTTAATTAAAAATATATAGGAAGAATGTGTTTGTGTGGAAGTATGATTCTGTTGCTGTTGATGCTGGAACAATTAAAATTGTACTAACAGGCACTGATTATATTTATACAGTTACATGAGAAAGATGCATTGTGTTTAGACAATGAAGCAATACATAAAAATAAATATTAATATAATATAAGAGTATTCAATTTTACTCATTCATTTTGCTGTACATGGAAGTACACACATGTATAGACATATCAAATGTTTCACTTGATTGTAATTTATAACATTTAAATCTGTATTAAACATGTCTATCACTCACTGTATTACTCAGTGGATGAGCTCCTGTTTATTCATTTCCGGTGTTTGGTATCTTTCAGCAACTGTGGAGGCCAAGCTTTTAAACATGGAAGCATTAGACATCTGATAAACTTATTTATTCTTTAAAAAAGAAACTAGTTCTTTGAAAAATAATTAGAACAAAAGTTTCATAATGGTGACATCAGACACCAAAGAAGGCTACAAAAGAAGAAACCTAATGTTCTTTGTTTAGTTTTGGCTATTTTTGTAGCTCTTGTCTTTTTATTCTCTTGACTTTTTGGCCTTGTACCTCATGGCCCGTTTGCCCGGAGATCAGCAGAACTCCCAAGCCTACAGAATGTAGAACCTTTGTAACCCAAACAAAAATAAACCTTCTGCAAGAAGCCAGCAAAAGTTAGAAGTTAGAACTAACTCTGAGTTTTACAAACTCTGAGCCAAGTGAGGGTGAATGATGATGGTAGCATCCTGCAACCACAAGCTGCAGCGTGGGACTGAACACTTCCAAGAATGCCTGATTTCACTGGTCAAGTTTTCTTCCACTTAGTGGTATCCTGTGTTTCCACAAATGAATTCATCTTCCATCATTCACTGCTTTTGCTTGTACACTTTAGTCAGCACTGCTTATGAACATGAATAAAATTATATACAATTACATGATGGTCTAGTAGTCTCATGGAGTGCTAGAATGCTGGCGGTCCTAATGTTAAGCCATTCTTGCTGCATTATTTGGTGCCCTGTAGGAGTCCTGTTACACAAGAGGATATAAAGGACCAGTGTTGTTAATTCTGCATAACTTTTAGCCTTAATAGAATTTGAACAGGTACGTTAAAAAAAAATTCACCCTCAGTACAGTTGTCATGAACGGGGAAATTAGCTATAGAGACCAAAACTGTTTTTTGTACCAGACTGTAAACATGTTTATTTCTGCTGTGAAGTTAGACATTTTAACATGGGGACCTATGGAGATTGACCAAGTGGCAACTTTCATGGCTGTGACGTGAAGCCTGCTTGGAAGTGCCAAAAACTGCAGTTCCTCTAACGATCTCCTGAGGCTGCTACAGAACGAGTCAATCTCCATAAGCTGGGAGGCAGAAGAGGCAGGACTACAGATTCTGAGCTTCAAAACGACTCTTTAGGGACCTGTGGGCCACACACACGCTGTCTATTGGCTGGACGTTCAAGGAACTGCAGTTTTTGGCACTTCTGCATAGGCCTCACTTTACAGTCACGGAGGTTGCCGCTTGGGTTCAACATGGCAGCACCTCCTGCATCTGTAAATATAAAATGCTCATTCTAATGAAACAAAAACACCCATTCTGATTTTCATTGGATTACACCACTGAAAACAGGTATGCATATTTTAATCTGTTTCTGCCATATCATGTAAAAAGTGGTCCTTTATTCTGACACACTAGGTAGGTTTTGGTTGACTGATTCAGAAATCCAGGGCGATGGTTTAACCATCCACCCCCGAGATAGACTCTTTGGACACAAGTGCTGTAGATTGTCGCACTTTGCTTTTAATTCCACACACTTCCTTTTATCTGCGTGTCAATTTATTCTCTGCAATGACTGATAGCTTTTCTAGGCTTTCGGTTTGGTCCCCGACTGAAGGAAAATCTCAGTGGCTGTAATTTGTTCCCTTTAGATGTGTTTGTTTTGTCTCTGACAGTATTGCTGAAATGGAACTGTCAGCTGAAGACAGACTTTGAACATGAAGGCTTTCATTTTAACAATGGCAGTAGTTTATGTTCAACAATGTGAGTTTGCTAACTTGACTGATATGTTTATTGGCTCTCTCTGTCTTCTGTTGCTCTTGTTTCATGTCGTGATCACACATTTCCTTGTCGTTATACCTTTACACAAAACTGATTTTTGATTTGTACAATAATAACATTTAAATTAATTTCTTAAGGAGATATTTATATATGGCCCGTTTGCTATGCTGGGCGTTGCTGCATAGTTTCACAGCTTCCTGCACACACCAACACACACACACAAACACACACACACACACATATCCCACCCCCCCATCCCTATCCAGTATTAAAACCAGCTATTTGACACAAGATGGACGTGGTGGACAGGCAGAGCCCTGGGGACACAACCGGGGTTGCATATGAGGCGTCCGTTACTGGGAGGGCCATTTACATTTCTCTCTGCGCGTTTTCACTGACAGCGACACAATTTCCTGTTCCGTCTGGCGAGCTTTTGACTGCGAGCCAGGGACTGAAATGTAATCTTTGGGGCTTACAGCGCGCTCGGCCTCCCCAGAGTATTTCCCCCCACCAAAACCTTGAACTCTGCTCGGGAAATCTTTTATTCCAGGGTCCCAGTGTTTTTTAGCCTGAGAAACAACGGACTCTAAAACAGACTGACTGCCACAAGATTACTCCACCAGCCCCAAGGTTGGATTATGTGCACACACACACACACACACACACACACACGGACACACCATAACCTACAGTAGAAGCATTCAGATTACAAACCACTCCTGTTCTGTCTGACCATCATCTTGCCAGGTTTTTTTTTTCTCTTGATTGTTTCCATATTTGTCTAAGTTTTAATATATTTGCAGTCATGCGTGCACTGGAAGATTGAAGGAGCGAGAACACGACAGACAGAGAGAGAGAGAGAGACGGGTGTATTATGTGTCTAGGAGTCTCTACCATGACCTGGAATGTGGCTGGGGAACATTGTGTTTGAGGTCATGTTGATTTCTCAGGAGAAAGGCCCTCTATTGGTTTATAGTAACAAGGAAACATGGTCTCTCTCTCTGCTGCCATTGTGATTTATGTTTAGACACCAGATCACTGTGCCAGACAGCCTCACACATTATGACACTGCTGGGCTTGTTTGTGACATCGAGTGGCACAATTTAAATAGATATATGCCTTATCTATCCTCCATACACATGGAGAATTGTAGTATTTTTGTCACAGAAACTGTAGGTTGTTTATTGGGGACATTATTTTTATATTATATTAAGGGGCCTGTTGCCAAATAACAACAACCTATTCTCTCACTTAGTTGTAGTAGTCATGGAGATTCCGGTTCATTTGTTTGGGTTGTGAAACATCCATCTCTGACATTTCTGCTCCCAAAACAATGGAGATGAATGGAAAGTCATTTGTGATGCTCAAAGCGTTGAGATCTTGAATTCAACAGCGATGTAACTCAGAAACAATGTCTGACTTCAAAAGTCTGGACTTCTTGCTTGTGAAGTCAGGACTGCTGAAGGCTGTCCAACTCCACAGTTCATTACGTCCACAGAGGGCTGTCTGCAGACTGTCTGTGAAGTTTTGTGATAATATTAACTACTACTACTATAACATAAAAAAAACACAAATGTATGCAAAATACAGCATTCTAATTGCACAAATAGTCGATGTAAATTAAATTAGTGATGTTTAGAAAACTACAGATGATTTACAGTGACTCAGATCTTGTCATTGGTGGTAGCTTACATTTAGTTAGTAGTTATTTTTACATTCAGTTTGTCACATGCATTTTGCTTCACCATTCAGGCATAATAAGAATCACGTATGTGTCCCCTAAACTTTGCAGAACAAATCTTTTTGAAAACGACATTTACATCTATTCTTCTTTTTCATGCTTTTGTTGCCACATTGTGGCATTTTTCTTTAGTATGATACAGCTACCTACCGTGTGAGGTCATCACCAGGAATAGGTGTTCTCCTCATGTTTGCATTTGGGAAATGAGAAACAGTCTTAACCCTATCTTTTATGCTGTGGATCAGTTTGACCCATTATAAGTATTCTCTCTTTACATCCTCGTCTTGACTTCTCCTTTAGGCTCATGATTTCATGTGTAAAATATGAGCATACTGATGCATTGCAGAATGTACTGAATTTGTCATACAGCAATGACATCTGCAGGTCAATTTGACCTGGATGCTTTCGTTAACGTAAAAAGTAGCAGATTATCATAGATGGGTGCAGATGAGCTGACACTTTTCAGTACTGCAGCAGTTTTTGCCGAAGACAGAAAGACTGGTGAAAGTATGCTTCTGCACAAAGGATGATCAGACACTTGCTGTATACATGTATTACTGTTGCCATGCTTGTCAGGGAATGGATGCCAATGTTGGTCTGTATTACTTTGGTTGAGACTAAATTTATGTATGTATTCTGTCATATATATTCCATTGAACCCTTGCATACTTGAAACGATGACAGTGAGCATGTCACAATACATCTGAGTATCTAAGTCCAAGTCCTAAGGGTGGTTATTGGTTATTGTACTGACCTCACTGTGAAAGTACTTTTTATCAAAGAAGTAATCCTTCAAAAGACGGTTGGATCTTTTAGAGTGAGAGTGATACTGTTTTTAGAGAAAAATATATATTTTCTTAATCTAAATTTTCAAAGAGGGTGTTGGTGTTTTTTGTTTTTATATTTTTCGTTTAGTTTTTTTGGAAGGGAGTGGGTGAACAAACTCAGTGGCTCTCCGCCTCAGTGGTCAATACAAGCTGCAGGAGATGTCCATTGAAACTATAAAACAGAGCTGTGACGGCACATATAATCCTTCTGCGTACCCATAGATGGTTTTACGATAGTGTGACCTTTGTTAGGCTCTGGTAGATGCACACCCCTTCCTTTGCTCCCTGTCTCAGTGCTATAAGGACATATTAAATCTAGATAGGACTGCTGTATTAAGTAGGGAGACTGTCTCATGCTACGTGTAGATAACCTTGTGTTATTAGCTCCCTGATGGCCAATCAATACGCCACTTCCTAGCTGCTGAGGATGAACCAAGTCCCTCACCTAGATAATCATCTCTCACTGTCTGACGGCGAATAATTGGTAGCCTCTCAATCCCAGCTTGGTTGACAAGGGTGGTTTGCATATTAAAAACACTGCGCTAACAGTCTATCATTCTGAACAGAGAGAATAAACATTCATATACATAATATTTTGAGATAATTGAGCTGGGATACATCACCAAACCCCGAGGAACAAAAATAGCTTGATAAAGAGAAGCTGGGGATGGGCTTTGCTTAAAGTATACTGTTGATCATAGCTGTAATGCTATGCACGGTGAGGGGAGGATGGTGTTTATGACTGTGTCGGGAAAAAGATCTGCAGCAGAGAGTTCGGTCCCTGGTGGCCGTCTCTCTGTGGAGTGGAGACATCATCCTCTCACTGAGCGGCAGGTCCCCGGCGGACAGAATTGACATGGATGATGAGGATGGTGATGATGTTTAAACGAAAAACTCCCTGTCCATCTGTCCAGATCCGCATTTCTGCTGCCTCTCATGCTGCTGCTCTTTCTTTCTCTTCCTCCATTTTTTTCTCCGTGCTCTCATCCTCCTCATGTAAGCACACTCGAAGGCTATTTTTTGTTCTCTTCTTCTGAAATACTCTGTAGCGCATTACGCAGCTGCGTTTGTTTATCCGTCCTATTTCCTCTAGTAATGACAGATATTCAAGCAAGTGAAGTGGTCGAAATGTCATTCACTGTTCTTGCAAGTGCCTTCAAAGCTGTCCTATTTCACACAAAAATTTTGGCTCCTTTAAGAATTTTCCAGTGAGGTTTTCTTAAAAGAATTCTTTAATTATAGAGTTCAGTGAGGTTTCTATTAAAAAGCATTCAGTAAATATAGGAGATCCTAGAGGGCATCCTACAAGAGTTTAAAATGTGATCCACAAAAAAAAAGCAGACTTTCTTCTTGTAGGACATGAATTTCAAATGTTTATACTGTTATTATAAACACTAAGTCTCTTCAGAAAGCCTTCAGAAAAGGCATCTTCAAGCCTGGGTTTTTTTGGTGATGCAGGAATAAAAAATTTACAACCCACGTTTTTTTTTTTTTTTTTTTTTTTGGTAAACTTCCCTAAACCTGATGGTGCTTTATGCTGAGGTTACTGCCTCTGACTGTGACATTATGGATTAGGGTTAGGTTAAAGTTAGGTTAAGGTCAGAGCTTGGTCTGTGATAAGGTAGGGGGCACAGTCAGAAAGGGACCAACTACAACATGTAGAACCTTAAAATCTCTTTTAGAGAATCAAGATAACGTGAGACTCTGGTGCTGATTAATCTCATATACTACCAATGTGCCATGACACTAAATGTTCTTTTATGTTGAATTGTTCTCATAATGAACGGTTGTGGACCCAATATGCAAACACAAGCCAGGAAACCAGAATCAGTGAAATAGTTTATTGAACAAAGGTTGATGGAATGTGGCAGATATGGCAGGCAGAGGTCCTAAGAGGCAATCACAGAAGCAGATTTCCAAAAAAAACAGCACCAAATATGCTAGCTTGATAGAAGTAGCACAGCACTTCAGCACTTTTGAACTGTTTTATTAACTCTTGTCTCTTTTACAGCAGTTATTTTTATTTACACACTCCCATGTAGGGTGTAGTGATGGCTCGTTCTGAACATGTAATGTTTTTGCATCTTTTCTTTTATGCTTTCTTCATTATGGAAAAAAAACAAACAAATAAATGTTTACATTTTGTTGCACTGTTGCTACCATAGTTAGCTTTTTATGATTACTACACAAAGTTTTATATTAGCTCACACTGGTTGTTGACACAAACTCCTAACCATGCTAATGTCCACTGCAAGTTGTGTCCATGGGCATATTTTGGCATGTTGCAATAAGTCAGCAAAACATCTGCCAAATTATCTTCAGGCAAAAAAATTGAATTCCTAGCGGCTCCTAACCTTTTTAGTTTGCACTGCATTCTTACCTCCCAGGGTAAAACAAACAGACAAGCAAGGATCAAAACACGAATGTGCATGTTTGGTCATAGAATTTTCCAAATGTGATGGACTGCAAAGTAACCCAACACTGGCACTGACCTCTTTTGTCTAGACTGGAGTTTCTTAAGGTCACTTGGTGATTCTCTGTGGAATCAGACATTGGCTGGCAGGGTAAACTTTAGATATAGCTGTCATCTCTCTGTCTCTTCCTCCCATGGTGGTACTGAGGGCATGTGTGTTTGTGCCAGTCTTACAAGGGCAACATCGAGCCACAATGTGAGTGTCAAAGTGAGAGAAGGGCTGCTCTAATATCAAAACATATGGAGATCACTGCCAGAAGTGGCAGCACTTGTGCTTCCAGGATGGAAGTTGTATGGTGGATGTTGTGGTAGCTGACAGTCAGCCAAGTGCCCACCCACAGGGGCTACTGTTCCTGGGGCATGGCAGCGGCCAAGAGCCAGGGGAGCTCCAGGGAAGCTTCAGACTTGGAGGGGTGTGGGGGTGGATGCTGTCATTGCTGGATCAGTGGAAGAGGCGGACACCATGGACCCAGGTTCAGTACACAACGCTCAGGGGACAATTCAAATAGAGCACAGAAGCCGGAGCTGCTAACCTCTGCAATAAAGCACAAACATCCACATACATATTGTATGCATACAAACAATAAATGTATACAATATTAACCATTTGTGTGTGTTGTTATATGGTCCCCCTGTGACTCTTATGATATCCCATTCTTCCCTCAGGTGACTCTGCTGTGCTGTGACTGAGGAAAAACTCATAAGGAAGGGGCAGTCGACCACAACTCCTTACATTACTGTAAGTGCAGTAATATGTAATATACTGAATATTTGAATGATTAACTGTGCTGGGATGGTTTAATCACAAAGGTTAGCTTCGGTTAGTTTCAGTGAGGCTGAAGTAGTAGTATGTGTTAGCTATCACGGTTTTCAGGTAAGTTAGCTACACAGTCTGATGAAATGTGAAGAGGAAAATGAGAAATATAACATAAGATAATTGATTAAATATGTGACAGGAACAAATACATATAAGTGAATGAGTTAAAAATAAAACTTGGAGTTAAATAAGTTTTTAATTTGTTTGATCAACTGGTTGGTGATAAAGGAAAAGAAATAAAAAGCTTTTATGCTATTTTTACTGTCTGATCAGAACTTCTTTTTCGATTTTTATTTTGAATATTTAGCTAACGGTATTTTTTTTCTTTCATGTTTATGACTTGTCCAATAACCATCTTCCGATTACTTGTTTTGTTCAACCGACAGTCCCTAAAATCTAAATCCCTAAAACATTAATTTCAGATTATATAATATATTATATTATTATTATTACTATTAGTGTTACTGTTATTATTGTTATTATTTACTTTTTCTCTCTCTTTCTTATAGTGCCTCTCCCCCTCTCTTCACTCTACCTCTATCTATCTAGAATCTCTGGTCTTTTATCTACTACATACCCACCCACCTTTTTGCCTCTGTCATGTATCACTGTATTTATCTCTGTATTTGTCCTGTGTCCTATCTGTAATCACCTTATCGCACAAATAAAAATAATTAAAAAAATAAAATCCCTTAAACATTAATTTCAGATTATTTAAAATAGACTGCACTCTCAAACACAACAAGGGACAGAGATGAACAGGTAAACGTAATACAGTCATTTTTTTTCTTGTGGTGTATTCCAAATATATGTATATCTGACAGTATTTATATTTTACAAAATGTAAATTTTTCTACATAATTTATGGATTTTTATCCCTTTTATTTTTCTTTATTCCTTTCCCTATTGCTTTTGCTTGTTGCTTTTGTAGACCTAGTATGTGCACATTAAGCCCATGCCGTCAAAATCTCACTTCATCCAGGTACCCAAAGTTGAAAACTCTGCTACAGGTATTCTGGAAGTTGTCAAGAAACTCATTAGTAATGATGACAGTGATTTTCTATTTTCATCAAACTTTGGTGGTGTCTCTGAAACTGTCAGTCCAGTCCTTTTTGTTTATATTCTTCATTTCAGTGGCTAATTACCCTGCTATACATTCAAACTTACACTACATCTGCTCAAGCACTCAAAGCTCTCACCTTCTTTTTGCAAGTTCCTCGCTAATGCCACCCCCCTTCCAGGACCCTACCTTTTCCATTTCCATCACTGGGAATAGGGCAGTTTGTAAGGTGTGTGTGTGTGTGTGTAACAAGTGTGTGGTTGAGTGAGTTCAAGAAAATGACCAGTAGAGAGACAAAGAAAAAGGTGAAGTTGTCAGTTTAGCAGTAAATGTACAGTGTAGGTTACAGTTTGTCTGTGAAGAAACACCACATGTTCTCATGACCACAGTAGAATTTCCCAACAAGAGCGTAATGGCATCAACATGTTGAAGATTCAGTTTCATGCAGCATGGTTATGACGACACCAAAAGCAAGTAGAGTCAAGTCAAGCACAACAAAAGCATTAATGAACTTAATGTAGCAGTTTTACACGACAGATTCTAAATGTTATTGATCTGAGGTCGTGGATAGAGTCATCCTCTTTCTGTATATATCACATCTGTAATTTTCCTTTGATGGTGAAACCGGTTTGATGGAAATCAGTTCTCAGCAAAACAGCACTAATGTGTAAAGAAATGTCATATAAATATTGGATATCAGAGATGATATAGCTGTCAGGTCCAATGATGCTTTGAATGTTGTTTGCATTCCATTTTCATCATCGTGATTTCTGTCAAGTTTGATTGTTTCTAAGTAAGAGTAATTACACTGAGCTCGGCGTAATCTCTTATTAAATAACCATCCATATGTTCTGCCTCCCACCAGCTATAGGAAACCACTGAAATAAAGAAAACTTTCAAAAGTGAGAGAGAGATACTACAAGAAATTAAAAGCTTCCATATGCTATACAGCATATGGATGGAAGGTTTGAAAGCTCATATAAAGAAGTGAGTGCGTATTACAAACATAGCACGGTTGTAAGTGTTGTTCTCCTATCTACTATATATCTACAGCCTACTGCAACTTGTGTGTCTGCATTGGTTGAACATGTTCAATTAAATATGTGTTCTTCAAAGCACACTTCTAACTATACTCATTAATGATACTCAGTGTGCTTACGCTGTTATACCTGTAACCACACACCAAGAGTAATGTCATGAGATCCTGGAGTACTTCACTGCTGCATGGTAGGAAGCTTGGAAATTTACGTTGTCTTCTCTTTACACAAATGAACCATCACCACGCTCTCACACTTCACAATTAATAAACGATTCTCTGTCAGGATCATTGACTATGTGTCAAAATCACAATTCTGTACATTTGTGTTCTGATTGTTCATCAGGTGTTTGATTAATTGATCCTACTGTCTCTGTCACTTATTGATCATTAGCGTCGTCGTTGTTGGTTGCAGTGAAATTTCATAAAGTCTCATCACTGCTGTCACGGCATTTGAAGATGATGTCTTAAACAGGTAAAACAGGTCATTTCTTTCACAAGGAAAAGAAAAGGTTGCAAACGTTAATAAAAATGGTTCCATAATTTCCAGTAAACTAAACTAGCAACTAAAAGTTATAGGGGGAAGTGATAGTGGTCAAAATTGGTATAAAACACCAGCACCACTAGACTGACAAACACCTGGCTGGTTAGGTGAGTAGACTATATGATCGTCATTCAGTCGCCTGACTAAACAATAAAGCTTCCCAGTTTTAGACAATTAATAAACATAGTTGTACAGCAATTGCAGTACTCGACTCCAGTAAGTCATTCCGTCAAAATGTTGGGAATCTCCTGCATTCACTGTGTGCAAGCAATCTACACATACACTGATCATGACTTCTATCCTGCACAGAAGGAACTGAATTTTAATATAGTCAGTGGTATGAGTATAAAATTCATTTGACAGGCCGTATGAATTGAGGTTTCAAGCCAAGTGTGGCCCACAGGTAGTAGTTAGGAAACCCCTGATCTAAAGTCTCACCTGGACATCATCAGATCTCCACTGGATTCTACAGAAACCTTAACTCCAAGAAATGTTATAACATGAATCTCATATATTTAAATGCTTTTGTATAAACATTTTATGAATATTTTAAATGATGACAGCTGTTCTATTCAATAGTACGTCATTGTCAGAGCTGATGTCTGTCCACAAACTCTTTTGGGACACACATGGACAGATTCAATTTAACAGCTACCATCACCTGCTGTAAACAGTTGCCTCTGGTTTACACAAAGAGTGGATGTGTGTGACACGTGTGGTCAAATGCGTGTGTCTTGTGTGTGTGTGTGTGTGTGTGTGTGTGTGTGTGTGTGTGTGTGTGTGTGTGTGTGCATGTGTGGGTCTGTGTCCACTTTGTGTGAGGAGGATATTGACAGTATACTGACAGGATGTTGATTATCCAGCTTGCGGGAGGATGAGGCCTGTCTGGACGTCAGGTGGGAGTCACAGCACCGAGGAGTGATGAGACAATCAGACAGAGAGGGAGAGAGAGAGGAGGGCATGTGTCAGGGCAGAGGACGGTGACAATAAGCTGTCCGTCTCAGCTGACATGAACACAGCATTATCAGGATCAGATTATCTACAGGACTGCTCCAAAATGTGACACACACAAACAAACACACATGGTCAGCACACACATGTACTTCAAGCACGATCTCTCCTTCACCACTGGCAAACATTTCTTTAAAAATATGACGGACTCTAGATTCATAGCCCAATTCTGTAGTTCTCCTCAGGTCTACTGAGCCATTTTACGTCTTTCAGCTCATTGTTTTGGTTTGAGAGCCTGCAACTTTTCTGTTTTGGTTTACTGTCACTGCTCTGATCAGTGTTGATTCCAGACACAGCAGACAGACGTTTTCACTGAAAACAATGATAAACCCACTGAACACTGTCCAGCATCAAACTGGCAGACATACAAAATTAACGACTAGCTGGTGAACATAGATGAGCACTGAGCATTGGGAGTGAATGTTGAATTTAAATTCAGCATGTGGTCAGAAACAATTAATGGTGCTTTTGCTAACACGTTTGCTATTTATCAAGGGAATCAGCATTTTTAGAATTGAGGCAGTAAAACGACGACTTAAGATGAAGTCATTTCAGTCTTTTTCTCTCATGAAGAAGTGACTTCATTTTATTAACACATTATTAAACAAGCAGTTGATTTATTGAACAGTCATTAGTTAAGTCACTCGTTTTTACTTAGAGTTACTTAAAGAGGCACCGTAAAGTTACTAAAGTTGGAGCCTTTGGAGTTTTGTTTTTTCGTTTTTTTGTTTGTCAGTTTGTTTTTGTTTTTTGGATATAATAACAAATAATCAAATGAGATCGAGACAGAAAGAGCGGTTTCAATCAAAATACAAAAAAAGGAAAAGGAGTTGAAAAGGTCAAAGAGAAAGGGGAAATTTTAAAGCTGATGCTGCAAAATGTTTATCACATAAATGTCATGACTGATAAACTGCAAACACTTCTTTGGCCACAGTTGTTATTGGATACAAGAAATGTTAAAATTGCTATAGACGTTAATGTGTGATCCTAAACTTGGCCTTCCAATCACTTTGGTGGATGATCACTTTCTTGTCTGGGATTATAAATGAACTGAGGACTAAGAAGAAGCATGTTCTCTCATGGCAGTTCAGAGCAAACTGAGCAAGACATTGGACTTATACTTATAAAATACTAAATGTGCGCAATGCAAATAAAGACAGCTAGTTAGCAGGATAGATGTAAACAATTCAGGTTTTGAAATATTTCAAAAATCAGTTCTTTTATATGAGAATGTTTGCTGGACCTCAAGAATGCACACACTGCATGTAATCTTGTTAAGAAGAAGTCAAATCAAATGGATTTTATTCATTCAGCCCGAGTTCACGAATCACAAATTTGCCCGATCTCTACACCGATCTCCACAGGAAACCCTCTGTCCTGAGGCCATTGATTCAAATCAAGAAAAATCAGGAGGGTCGCTCTATTGGGGACATTTGATTCTAATGGATAAGTTGACATCGCTGAGGACTAGTGTACTTACCACAATGTTACACTGAAAGCATTCTTAGACTGACTCAGTACTTTAAAATGTTTTCTTTGATAGGACTGAAATTTCAGGCCTTTGTAGTATGGAGGCAGATTCTCCCGTGGCTTAAGAAAAGACATGGAGACATGAGCTGCTTCTAGTTTAACACACCTGTAATGTTTTTTTCTTTTATTATTACAGGTATCGTAGCTTACAGTAAACAGACAAAAGCATATTATCGTTGGTACACAGTTTATGTGAAGCTAGTTAAGATGCCATTTAAGATTCTTACAAAATTTTACAAGGCAGCTTTAAATTTTGCTCTTTTGTTTTGTCTCCTTCTGAGTTTGAGCAACATGATAATAAAGACTGAACTCAGGGCTCCTTTTCAATATTATGCACATACACCCCCTACTCGACACAAACTTTATATGTTATATATCCATTCATCTCTTTTATTTTTTTATTCTTTAATTTCTCTCTATTGGATTAAAATCCACTGAAATGAACATGTTCCATTATTTGTACAATCTTTAATTATGCATTAGGCTGTGGTGTGCATATTAAAAAGATGCAACTAAAATGCTCATTAAATTTGCATAAGCAACAGCATTTAAACTGAGTACAAATACATAGGCAGAGGTCCATTTACCACCGCGCAGATGAAAGGGCATGGCATATTAAGAGGTGGGGCTGTGTCTGAATTCACATAGAAACCTCTAATCTTACTAAATTGTCCTTCATCAACTAATTGACTTTTAATTAATCCCCTTGATATTTGGACAAGCACAGACCTTAGCAATAGGTGCTCTGTGTTGAACACCTGCATTGTGGGAGCGAACAATCTTTGTACATGGGTGGTTTAAACTGTTTCACCACCTTGGAAACGAGTCAGTCTCCATAAGTCCCCATGTTAAAATGTCCAACTTCACAGCAAAAATAAACATGTTTACAGCCTGGTACAAAAAACAGTTTTGGTCTCTTTTGCACATTTTTATAGAACTCACCTGATGAAATTATATTAAGGCTTAAAGTTATGTATAATTAAAAGCGTTGTTGTTTTGATTGACAGGTGGGTGCCGTTACAGGCAGCATGTTTGAGCAAACAGGCTTCAGTCAGCCCACTTCAGCTCCACGCATGCTTCACATTTTAACTCAGTTTTAGATTAGCAGGGAGGCAGCCGAATCAAGAGTGCCAAGATGGCGACGGACGGAGCCACCACACAGAGCAGCTCTTCAGAAACCTGTGGGTGACGTCACGGATACTGTGTCCTTGATTTATATAGTCTATGCATACAACTAACTCAAAGCAGAGGTTAGTGTTATTGAAAGTTTTTATTGATGATAAATAAATCACAAACCACAATGGGTACACAGACCACGACCTCCTGTTATGATCATCAAATCCAACTTTCATATTTCAGCTTTACGCTGATCAACCAATCGCTCCCTCCATGTTCCAACTCCAGCTTCTGTCAGATTGTAGCATGTGCACTTAGCAACCAAGACATGTAAAATGAAAATCACAAAATCATCTGTATGTTAATGAAGGTTTATGTCAAAGGGGATTTATTGAACATGGTCAATTGTGTATTTGTATGTATTTGCATCACTGTTTGTGCACTGCTCTGACTCTATGCCACGTAGGGCCACTTTAATACACCTGATATAAAAATCCCATGGTAAATATCTGGAGACAGTGGGCGGTGATAGTGTGTAGGGAGATTATTGTGTGTGGGAGGTGTAATGAAGAATGAATAGGGAATACTGAACACAGAGTGATCAAGGGCACAGAGAGAGAGAGAGAGAGAGAGAGAGAGGGAAGGGGATAAGAGAGCAACAGACAGAAAGAGAGATAAAGAGGGGTGATGGACATGTCTCATCCTCTCTCTGACAGTTTCATCAATAGCCTCAGGAAACACACACACACACACGCGCGTACATCCCTCTCCTGTGTGTGATTGACAGCTAGCAGATGCTGGGTGAATGAAGTTGTCAGGCTGGCTGCTGATCAGCTGAGCGTCGCCGTAACAACAGCTGAAGGCTCAGCTTGACGCGTCGCTGCACTTGAAGGTGATCTCTTGTTTTGCCATAGAGCATGTGTGTGCGTGTGTGTGTGTGTTTGAGAGAGAGAGAGACATCCAGATTAAATAACAGACAATATTACTTTGTGTAATTCTATTTTCTGTGATCCTCTAGATTATTATGAATGTCAAAGCTGTGCTGAACCTGATTTCAATGTAAAAATAGACCTATGTGTTCAACTTGATTCACAAAGCTGAGCAGCAACATGCAGGAGGTTCATGAGAGGTTCACACCATAGAAAAAGGAATCAAACATTACTTTAATTTTTCACATTGTGGCCTTTATTAGAGACAGGCCTTTGTTTCTCCTGTTCCCAAGTTAATCTTAATATGTACCTGTTGATTTCATAAATTCACTGTTCACTTCCACAACACTAAATCCATGAGTACCTCAAGATTCATGTCAGGCATTCTGCTTTGCTTTTTTTATCTGAACAATGTAAAACTACTATGAAAGAAACCTGCCTGTGTGGATTTATGTGAGGTCATGAAGTCAGGCTTTTATTGTGAAAAAACATCATATTTGTAGCTTAACATACTATATAAAGAAGAAAGAAGAAGAAACTAAGTCAAAAAGGGAACCTCGGAGCAGCAGCATGGTTTGACCTACCAATAGCTGCAGCACAGACACTCACACGGCCCAATATCCTCCAACAAGGCTTGTGGTGATGGTAGTCATTTCAGCTGGATGGCCTCTGTTGGTGTTTTCATTTTGTCTCTCTATGTTCATGAAATAGAAATCATAAATCTGAGGAATAAGTAATTTGCACATATGTCATAACAACACTGTGGACATTTATGCTTCATGCAGTTGTCCTACCTCTTAAGCTCACTTGAACACACCTGTACAGCTTTTCTTTTTCAGGTCTGCAACAAGATGCTGTTGATGTTCTACCAGTCTGTGACGGTGCTGGGGCAGGAATATAAGGAGGAGTGTTAAGCTAAGCTCCACAACCTAGCTAGAAAGGCTGTCTTAGCGATTGGCAAAGGTGTTAAGCTGGACTGTCTCGATGTGGTGAAGAAGAGGATGCTGTCCAAGTTGGTTAGCATCCTGAACGATGCCTTCTAACCTCTCCAAGGCATGCTGGTTGAGGCTGGTTCAGCCAAGACTGCCAAGGTGTTCCACTGAGCGGCACAGCAGATCATTCCTGCTGATGGTATCAAACTGTTTAACTCATCCCATACTTTGTTGCAGTGTGGAAATCAGGTATTTGGTAGACTGACTGGGTTAGTGAACATGAGTGTGCACTTTAATGGCAGCATCGTATATGATCTTGATTATTAAAAGGTAGTATGCTAAAAAAGGACAGCTTTGACTTATTTGTTTCTTCCCAAGCTTCTTCCTAAGAGTTTAACTTGCCTGATGCCGGCACAGATTGGCTCACATTATTCGACCCACCGCAGCTGACCTTCTTGTAAAACAGTCATTGAAATACTGCAGAGGTTCCTGAGCCTTCTTCTCTTTAAATGTTCTTTCCTTTCATTATGTTCTGCCCTTATTTGATCGTGTCCTGCCTTCACCTTCTCGTCTGTACTTAATTATTTTAATGCTACCACCACCTTTTCTTTATTCCCATGTTTTGAAATCCAATATTTTGTTGTGCATTTGCTTCATTCCTTCCTTCTCCTTTAGTTGATTGCTCCCTTTGTTTCTTACTATTTTTATTTATTTATTTATTTTATATTTTCTTTATTTTCTCCTCTAATTCTCTTTATTTGTACTTTCCCCCTTCTGCTTTCCTCTTCTTTTTTTGTTGATCCTCATCCTATTCTATTTTCCCCAGCTTATACCACCAGCTTCCTCCCCCTGTATCCCCTCCCTCCTCTGTCTCTTTTCCCACTATTTTGTCCCTTCATCCCTGTCCTTTCTCTGCCTCTCAGACCGCACCCCGTACCTCTAAGTGGGCTTTGAAGAGTTAACGTTGAGATGTGATATCCCACTCTGTGTCGCCTCCAGATATCTATTAAAAGGGCACAGCTCTCTATCACAGCTTAGACACCAGATGTTGCTTGCATCTCCACTCATTGCAGATGTAATGGGCCTGAATGCTGCAGTTTGCGACTTCGCTGGCATCCATCCTGTGCAATGCAGCACCAGAGGAAAAACAAGTGAGAGAGAGAGAGAGAGAGAGAGAGAGAGAGAGAGAGATGTGTAATTATCCTCCATTACCACCAACTCTTTTATTTCCCCCAGCAGCAGAGGAAAGTCTCGCGTAGAAATGACAGCTATCAGAGTAAAGATGGGCGTTCTGTTTCAGAGAGAGTGAAGATTCTCTCGAGTGTCAGTGTTTGCCTGTGTGTGTGTGTATATATATTCTGATATGTTTGTGTGTGTGCACGTGTGTGTGTGTGTGGCCGTGCATGCAGGCATTTATTTTAGGTGTTTATAAGAGCTTATGGCGGCAAATTCTGATCTTGAGTTTTTTAGATTGAAACTGCAAAAAAAAGTGCAGCTGATTGTGTGCTGTCTCAGAGTCTCAGTGCCAAAACAGATCCAAAGTCAAGGCAAAGATTTCGGATATGATTTTGTTTTTTCAGGATTTTCTTTATTTCTTAGAAGCCTGAAAAATTCTCTGCAACAGTTATGACAAAAGAATGTAGAGCGTGAGAAAGATGTGTATGATAATGTATACATGTCCGGTGAGGCACACACTGCAACTAAAGACAGCACATGCAAAGACACAAACAAATTAGGAAAACGTTTTCAATAATTTGACATAGAAAAATATAGAAAAACTGCCGCAAAATTAGAAAAAAAATAGAAATGGGCTCTGTTTTCTTCTGTTTTCTCCATTTATTGCATGTGTTTTCTTAATTTGCAGTGTGTTGAGCTCTCATGTGTAAAATCGGATTCAAATATCACATTAAAATTAATTCAGGTAATAAGTCTCCCTAGACAAGTGTATAAAAGCTTGTAGAACAGCCATGATCATCTGGAATACGTATCACCATTTGTACAGGATAGTCATTTTACTGAACCTGTAATCTCTATAAACAGATATCTGCATATAAATGCAGAGTCTGCAGGAAAACGACCAAGATTTTGGTGTTGGAAGAGTTCTGGTTCACATTTGTAGTTATAGTATTGACTGATTAGAGTGGACAGTTCATCTATGCAGGTAAACTTTGACGATGTTGAAGTCACTAATCGGACTGCAGAGGAATGCTTGGCCTGGGTATCAGTTATCTGTTTTTCAGATACTCGCTGGCTGCACGGGAAGCACTGAAACTTTGGCTGTTGCCCCCAGAGACTAAATCATCGTCAGATGATAGCGGATGGTTTCTGAGACTGTTGAACCTGGGACAAAAGTGCTGACTTTATAATAAAGTGACAAGTAATAAAGAGCCAGACTATTTTATAGATCACTAAAATCACTTTGATGACCATGATTATTGTTCAGCAGACATTCATTTCATTTCTTTTCCTCGGGCTGTTTCTCACACAGACTTTTCCTTTCTGCTTTGGCAGCAAGAGGAGCCTTAATTTACTTCTTCAATAACTTCGCATCACTTATTCATAATTGTTTGTTCATCATGAGACAGAAAAACACCAAATGATGTCACTGATTCTTGACCACTGAACTACCAGCCACTGAATGAAAACTGAACTTTTATTTTTACTATGTTGATATAATTTCTTCTACTGCTGACTCTCTTTTAGTTGTGTATGGATTATATGGTTGCTAAATATCACTTTTAGCTGCTGAAATAACCACATTTTCAATGATTAAATAAGCCAAAGACACTAAGCTGAATTTATTTCATGACACAAGCCCAAGGTTGGAGAAAAACATTGTGCAGGTAGTAAAAAAAGAAAAAAAAACACAAAAAAAATGATCTTTACTTTAAGTTTGAAGCAGGGTTCACTGACCGGCTGCTCAGCTTCTGCAAGAACCAAATTTCCCTTCTGGGGATCAATAAAGGCTTAACTTACATTAAAGGAAGACCTCTCTCTGTCAGAGAAAAATGTTTGTTACTTTACATTGACCTGTCATTTTTTTACAGCCTCGATGGTTGACCAAGAACATTGCCTAAAATGCAAGACCTTTGTGTTTTTACCATTCTTCCCCTAAAACATATTATGGAAATAACTGAAATGTCCAGAGTTCAAGAGGTAGCTACCAAGGAAAAGTGACTTGTAGTTGACCTTTGTTGACCTGTGACATTCTTGTCTCTACAGTCTGTCCTGCAGTATTTGTCATTGTAACTCATCAAATAAAAGCACAGTTTAACAAATGGTTTTGAACTGATGTCATTGACATATCTGCAGCCTTTCACATGACGTATGTATGGATGGCAGCTCAAAATATCTAAATTTGAATGCCACAAACCTTGTCCAAACATCCAGAACATCATTCTCTAAGATTCGTAATGTGGAAGAGGTTGGAAAGTATTGTTGCCGAAGCCAGCAGCACACTATACCCAAAGGTATTAGCTATCTGTTTGTCATGCACAACCTTAGCCCCAGCAGACGACAAATAAATCTCTTCATCCGCGTTGCCGTTATTCCGCTTCACATTTGATCTTGGAGGATGTGGTCACAGACAATCAAAATCATAATTATGGATACAGTGCAGCTGGGGGGACATTTTAAAAATGGTTCTGAGGTGACCAGCGTTCATCTATTTATTTTTATAGGGGTCTCGGCACGAGCAACAGCTTGATTTATTTCCCTCTGCTTTTAAGGGTGCAAGACCCAGACATTCAGAAATGAAGTGGAACACTGCTAAGAATTTCAAATGCACTTTTAATACATCCCCCTCATAATGACGTTTAGGTGGGAATCCGTCTTTTTTATTTCTGTCATTTCTAGCACTGCAGCCATTGGTATATTTGCGAGCGCGTGTGTGTGTGTGCCGCATGTGTGTGTGTGTGTGGCAACATTTATTTCCCCTCATCGTCTGTTGAGAGTGAGAGGGGAGGTGTGGGGAGGGTGGGAGTGTAATGGTAATCATTTTTTTGTGACTGCGCCCAGGGTCTGAAGTGGCTGTTGCAGAGGACTTTTAGATTGATCTTACAACAAGCGCACACACACACACATGCACACACACACACAAGCCCTGAAGAAGATATGCTATATGGATCGCATCCATCCCCCTCTGCTTGCCCTCCCTCCATGCCGCCATTTGATTAATGATCCAAATATGTGAATAAAAATATCAAAACAACTCGTCAAACCTAGGGGTTCCAGAGTCGAAAGAGCTTAAGGATGGAACTACAGACTAACGAGGAGAACATTTTTTTATGTTATTTTGTTTTCAAATATGACCTTTTGAGGCTTATATTTAATTTTCATCTTATTTATTTATTCTACCAGATGTGTGACGATTACAGGAAATCAGTCGATGCTGAGAAAATAAAAAAAATTATTTCAGAATGTTTTTGTTTCGGGTTTTGTTCAATTAAAACCACACTGGTGTGGTATTATATTGTGTATGTGTGTGTGTCTTTAAGGTCCGTGAATGCCTGTACATACAGTATGTGTATGTGAGGCACCCTGGCGAGCATGTGGATGCTTAATTCACAGTGGTGGCACAATCAACCCCCTTCTAACACAGTGGACCACTAATTGACATTTTCATTAACAGCAAATTTATGTTCCTATTTCTGTCTGTGATAATGACCATTTCCCAAGCAGTGCTATGGGCTCTGCTAATGGACATGAAATAAGGGCGGAAACTTGTTTAATTATGATGGAAAAAAGAGGCCATATATGCTCTGACTCCTCAACGGTGTCATTGAGAAGGAGGCGGAGCAGGGGTGGGTGATGACCGAAGGTGGCAGATGACTGAGGCATGCGGAAAGACTGTGAAAAGACTGACATCACATCACAATTAAACCTAATGAATTTGTGCATTGAACAACATGCTAAACAGAGTAGGCTATTAAAGAGAAATGTATCACTTCTGTATCTGACAATGTGGTAAAATCTATCTGATATGAGAGTTTTAATCAAGACTGCATTTATATGCTCATTCTTCCCACAGGCAGTTTGAAACCAGTGTTCCTCATATGTTACATGGCCATTATTTAAAGTGGCAATGAGAAGCCGCTATAGACAGGGTACAGAGCATCAAATTCATGGGCACAGAAAATAATCGATCTAAAAGCCCAATATGATAGATCCACGAAAATCGTAACACTGCTGAACAGCGTTCCAAGAAATCTTTTCTTAAAGATCTTTGGATTTTGGGTCAACATAAAAGAAGGTTGTTCAGGGTAGCTGGAACCTTCCAAAAATATGATGAAAAATGTCAAGCAAATACCTTTGTCAGCAACAGAGCCGTTTCTTGCTATATGCGAACTATGCGGATGTATAGGGCCCCACAGCCATCAGGGGGCCCCCAAGCTGCAAGTTCAGCCTCAATATATTTTGGGAGAATTAAAAGTACCTGTCTTTATTTGTAGGCAGGCTGTTGTGGAGAAATTGCTGAAGTCAAAGGTCAATGGTGAGGTCAGGAGGGAAGAAAGTGCTCAGGAGCCTCTGATGTCTTATGCTGTAATATTTATTGACGCTTGGCCAAGGAGAATCAGAGACACTCCCAAAGTACATCAGAAGTGCCTGGGTCGGTCTCACATTCTGCCCAACTCATGCTCGTGGATAGACTTTAAACCCCAAGATAACACCACAAATACTATACACCCAGAAATAGCCAAAGAGAATGTTTTTACCCAAGCAGGTGTTATTGTCAGCATATTCTAGTCTGGAGACACAGATGTCTGTTTACGCAGATTGGAACGTCAATGGCAAGCTATCTATTATGTCTAGGAAGGCAGCAATAGTCTCTTCGACCCTGGCCACCACAGTGTTGAGATAGACTGGCACCTACTGTTCCCAAAAACCAAACAGCCAAACAACTAATACTGCAGAGGACCTCAAGGCCCACACGTCACCTCGTGTAACCTAAGGATAGAAAATTCCATAACACAGGCAAACCGACCCATTTGTTGTGTGAAGAACTTCTATGCTTAAAAATGCATATAAGCTTTTTTATAGGTTAAAATCAAGTCAAAATCTTTGGGCTGGGCTGTCACGCAGTGTGTGACGTCTGCCGACAGGTATGACGGGGTGAGTGACGGCCGCCCACCATTCACTGAAGTGAGGAGAGTAACGGTAGGCACCATTAACAATTGCATCATGGCATCAAAACGGACTTAGTCGTTTGCAGTGTTACATGTAAATGTTTCTTACTACCTGAAAAACCAGTATTATCCTTACTAGTTTTTGTTTTTTATTGTTTGCACATCAAACGGACTTAGTCATGATGCAGTTGTCATTCATCCCGGCAGCTTAGTTTTGCTTATAACCTATAAAAAACGTATATGTTTTTTTAAGCATATAAGTGCTTCACACAATGAATGAGGGGGTATGCCTGCCTACAATGCCTGTACACTGGCCAGCTGACCAACAGGACAGTGGATCAGCACAGTGCTTCAAGGTGGATGTAGAAACAGAATCCGGTCCAGCTGCTTTCCAATGGTTCTGTTTCCTAAAAAGCTTGTTGACACCTCTCTCTCTGTCACTGAGGTAGAGGAGGAGGTGAAGGAGGGGACCTTTAAGGTGGGCATTTGTGGAGGTGCACAGTCCCCTGTTGAGCTGGGGAGTTGGAGCTGATGCACTGGAGCTGGTGGGGGGTATCATGGGGGGTGGTTTCAGAAGTGTCTCTTTGTCTTTCAAAGCTGTCGTAGAACTCGTTCAGGTTGTTGGCGAGTCGCAGGCTTTAGGCTTGTACTTGGTGATCCCCTTCCAGAGAGAAGCAGAGTCATTTGCCATGAATTGGTGTTGAAGCTTCTCAGAGTACAGTCGTTTAGCTTCTCTCACCACCTTGCTAAACCCAACTTTGACTCTTTAAGGGAATGCAATGCGTACACCGGTTGAAGAGACTGGATGGCACCCCTCCCAGTCAGTCCTGTGACTGGTTCTCATGGTGTTCACAGACAGCTGAACCAGGTCCACGCTGGTGATGACCGGGGGGTGATGTTGAAAGTTTGAGGTGGACTAGTGAAGCTGTGGAGGATCTCCAGGGGTATCTTGGACTCTACTGACTGGGATGTTTTCAGGACTGCTCAGTCTGGAAGAGTACACAAAGGCTTTGACGTCCTACATCAGCTTTTGTGAGGACTGATACCAACATGCACCAGGGGAGTTGTAACAATGGCAAAGGAAGAGGCATTCAGTAGTGAGGACAAGGGCAGGTTTAAGTCCAACTTCTATGGAGCTTTTCATATGTCATGTTAGAGATGGTGCATTTTATGACTTTTGGATATGCACAAGGACAAAGTCAGGTCACTGTTGTCATAGTAAAAGTCCAGTTTTTTGTTTGACCCATTCATCCACCCCAACCTCTTTTATACACTGACTATATTGCTCTTTATACTGTCAATTTAGGGAGTCATGTATTCATATGTCAGCTGGCGAGGCTGGTCTGGATTAGAGAAAGTAGCAAGCTAGCAGAACAGGACACACACAATATCTTTTTGATAGCCACAGTTTTTTTTTTCTAAATTTCACTTATAATTGAGTTCAGATCAGTGGGTGCACTGAAGTAGCCAAATCTTTGATCATTTTTCTGATATCTATCAGTCAAACATTGGACCTGTAGCAATGAGGGATTATCGCTAACATTCTGGGTGCACTCATGTTCAGTTGTATCTCCAAATAAAGGGGTTTAGATATTCTGGTTAAACTGCTGGCCTGTGTTCAAAATGTCTGACCAGCTTGATCTGTCGCCATGTTGGATTTTGTGGAAGCCATGTCGCTGTTCTCAGAATACAATGTTATCATAACTGATGGACATGGTGATCAACTAAAATATAAAAAGAACAAAAATAAGATTCAAGTTTAAAGAACTAGCATTATCCATTTAATTTAAATAATAAGTGGTCATATTATATTGCAGATGCTGATGTCATCAGACAGAAACATTCGCACAAACACAGGAACATTTGAGCACTAGCAAGAAAAACAGGCCGCCTCACACACTGTTTGTTCTCACACACTCAGGTTACCTCACGTTGACCTCTCCTGACCCCCCCATCGGTGGACAGGAAATGACAGAGGAAGGAGTTCAAAGCGTGGAGCGGGAGCTGCGAGGCATGAGGTGATGGCGGGGCTCCTTGACTTTGAATGTGAGTGATCTGCTGTCTAATGCTCTCTGATGAAAACACATGACCACTTCCACAGCTCCGGGCTGCGTGTCAAAAAGTCTGTAACATAACACTGGAGAGAAAACTGCACATGTATGTGTGTGACTGTGTTAATCCAGAGTTTGTCTCTTTGAACACGTGTGTATTGGCATTTCTTTTCCTGCCTATGAGTGCAGTTCATGTGTGTGTGTGTGTGTGTGTGTGTGTGTGTGTGTGTGTGACAGCAGAGTGACAGCAGACAGGGCTAAAGTCCCACCTCAGACGACAGTAATGGAGACGTCAGCAGGATAACAGAGCCGGTAGTGCTGACAGTCATCCACTCAGACAGACGCAACACCACATCCTATAGTGAGGCTGGACACATACACACACACACACACACACACTCCCACTGGCATACACACATGCAAGCAGAGGCTGACATGCACATAGGCAGTGTATTAGATGAGCATCATCCCCATTCATGGTGGAGATGATTCCATTTTCAGGACCACTCAGCCTTTTGATGGTGTTATCTGGAAAGAGACGCTGTCTAGGAAATGCCTGACTGAATAGGATGTGTGTGTGTATGCATATACCGCATGTGTGTTCCATCTATCTATCTAGAAATTACATACACTTACATAGTACAAGAAATCTAAAAGGAGATTTGACAATAAATACGATAAAAAATAAAAACAGCAAAGGAGCTGCTGGTTGCAGAACTAGAAACTCCTGGATAATTTAAGTTGTGGCCATCAGTTTCAAAGCAGCAATAATTGATTTTCTGGAAACTTGGTGGCAGTAATCTGACACACCAGATGGTTTGTTACACAGAACCATCAGCAGTCTTTGTTGGAAACTCTTTGGCACTCTCAAAAATACTTGTGCAGGTGACTAGACAAACCACCTGTCCATCACTGGCTATCACAGGTGAACTTCAACCAGTCAGATTAACTAACCATTTGGGAGAAAACATCACGGAAAACATCTTGATAGAGAAGGGTTAGGGTTAGGCTTCCATCACCTTGCTCTTATTTTAATGAAGACATGCTCTCTAGTTCTGATATAACTGATGCTAGCAGCATCTACGCTAACCTCTCTGCAACCTCTTTAACACCTAGCATTAAACCACACCTGTAGTTCCTCATAGGTCGCTGATTGACCCAAACCACTGTGGTTCTAGTACTTTTAAGTGCAAAGCTTGAGGCCTGGATGTACATTAACATGCACTTTAAGTAACCCGATTTCAGTCAGATTTCTCTAAGCAGATTTCTTTACAACTATGCATGTGTTACAAAAGCATTACTTTTAAGCAAGGAATATGTTACATTGCTGGTATGTTGCACTTTTTTTGTTGTCATTCAGACATAGGTTAGTTTTGCAGAAAGAGCTGCAATGCTTGTGACATATTTGCCATCTGGTATGCAGGAGAGAGCAGAGCAAGCAAGTTCAACATGTTTTCTGTTTTTAATCTTTCTTTTCAGACTTATTTTGCTGTTGAAGACTTAATTAACAATCATCATTGCGAGTGCGAGGCGCTCTCACCCAGCTTCTCCCAGTGAATCCACCGTTACACCCTGCATCAGTTTCATCATTTAACATAATCAGATTCTATTGCCTGTTTCATAATATCCAACAGTGCCCAAGCATTGACTGACAGGACGTTAAGTTGGGACTCTCGTTTAATTACTGTTAACTCACATGCTGTATGTAGCCTACAGCGTTTTCATAGATATTCATTTATTCAACCACGCAGATGGCCTGCATGAAAAGTGAGAATGTAGGGAGAGAATTGTGGTAACATCATTACTGTGGTTGACAGTTTTTAAACTTATTTTGCCCCGATCGCAATGGAGAAAGAAAATAACTCATCTGATCTGAGAAAATTTTCACAACCTAAGACGAAGTGTTTATGAGATTATTTAAACTGATTTTTTACACAAGGGATTATATCGTGATTGAGATGATACATCGGTTACAGTGACTTTTGGAGCCAGTAAGACATGCATTTCTTATTCTCGCTCTCTGCATGTTGAATTTGAATTTCTTTATTTTTACAGGGACAATGTGCAAAGAACACTAACCTTATATTAAACGAGGAGAGATGTAATGTAGCACGTTTTAGTAAATTGATATTTTCCACCCGTAGGCGCTGGGCTGTGTGTGTTGCTGCAGCCTTTACGTTAATCTGACGGCATTCTCTGCAGACTTATGCTGTTACAGGAACGTTACAAGATCCAACTGAGATAATAAATAATTCCATCCAACTGAAAACAACCTGAAACTACTCTAAATAAGTCAGTTACACTGTTGCGCTGTGAGGAAAAGCTCTGCCTGTTACTATTACACACAGTCATCTGATCCATTGTTCATATAAATTATTGCAGCTTTAATTAATTCAACTATGTGTATTTTTGCTCCCAGCAGTTTGGTATTATGGGTAGCTTTAAATGCCATGATACACATGAGCCTCAGCTGTGGCTGCTATGTACCAAGGTGCTAATCAGAGCTGTAGTAAACTGTAATCTTTAGATTCAGCTTGCAACATCATTTTAAACTATGTGATCAGATTTTTCCCGTCCTTCCTGCCCGTTGGGTTTGGTCTGCCACTTTGGTCAGACTGAAATATTTCAGCAACTGTTTGATGGATTGACATAAGATTCTGCCCAGACATTCATGGTGCCCAAAGGACAAAGTCTAAGGCCTTTTGATGATCCCCGGGCATTTCATCGAGCACCACCACAAGGTTGATTTTTGTTTTTGTTTTTGAGTGATAAACAACTATTGGGTCAGACCTCCAGAGAATGAATCATAAAGACTTTCCTCTAGCGCCACCAGTTGGTCCAAGTTTTTACTTATTTAATGAAAAAATCATGACAACTACCTCATATATTGGCACAACATTTGGCGCAGGCATTCATTGTTCCATGAGGATTAATCCTTAATGGTAGGTAATCCTCTGACTTTTCCTCCAGAGCCACCACGAGGTTATCGTGATTGAAATATCTCAACAACCATTAGACAGATTGCTATGAAATATCTTGAGACATGTTAATAAAAGTTGAACCTTGTTTGTGTTATTTTGAGGATATTTCACTGCATCTGGTTGTTTCCACTTGTCTCAGCTCTAATGGGAAAACAGATATTGGAAATTAGTCTGATTCGAGAGACAAGGACAAAAAAATGTTCCTCTCTTTATTGCTGTCATGTCTCACTTCATAAGAATGAGCTGGTTTCATGCCATGCACCTTATTCATGTAGCCACAATTATCCATAAATTAATAAAACCTGAATGGTTATTACTGGGAGAAAGAGGGAGAGAGAGGGGGAGAGAAAGATGCAGAGAGAGAGAGAGAGAGAGAGAGAGAGAGAGAGAGAGAGAGAGAGAGGGAATATGAAGAGCTGTACAGTGAACAATCTCCGGATAATTAACAGGAAGATAAACAAAACATAAATTTGGATATTGCATTTATTTGGACTACCACTCAAATATGCGTGAAACACGTTATTTTAATTAAAAGATAAATCTATGTGACATGCTGCTTCCCAGTTAATTATTCAGTGCTGTACAATAAAAACAAAACCCATTAAATATGCCACGCACTCTATTTCTCCATTAACAGTAAAAAGCGCTCATCCTGGGGACAACATTTCAAATTCAGCTGCTGGTTTGGTTCCCCCCCTTGTTTTGTCCTTTCATTGCAGATTTTTTTTTTTTTCCATTTTCCCTCGCTTTGCATTTACATTGCTCCTTGGATCTTACAATTGTAAAACATTTGATGTGAGCGTTCACTACTTTTGAAATGTATATCAGGTATCCATTACCAATGGGACTCTTTAAACAGCAGCTCTGCACCACAAATTTGAATCTTTACATTTGAACTCTTTTGGCTGTTGACAGGCCTCTGTGTGTGTTCGGCTGTACTAACAGTGCCGTGAAAAACGACCAAACCAAGTTTTCATGTGTAGAATTTTAATTTTGATAAATAATGGGTATACCTCCATCACATTACAGCCACAGTGCTGTTTCAGTCCATTCTCCTCGGGACTTGCGCCTTAACTTTTGGCTGTATTTACCATTGAAAGTTTGCGCAGGGTGTTTTATTTTGAAAACTGACCTGAATTCTCCACGCCGTTTCTGTGTCTGACTTCCTGCCAGCGTGACCTGCTCTATGCGGATTGATGCGAACTGCTCGTTTGGGTGCTTTTTATAGTGAACAGATATTGGATGGGTTGCAATGAAGATTGTTGCAGGTATTCATGTTCCCTTAAGGATGCATAGTAATAACTTTTGGCATCCCCTGATTTCTTTATGTGGCACCATAGCACTGTGAGGTCAAAAGTTTGATTTGTCCAGTCCCAGTTTATGATCAAATACCTGCAAAACTAAATACATCCCCATCAGGCTCAGTTATATTTTGTGTTGTCCTACTTCAATTTTAGCATGTTGACTTGCCAAATGCCAGCAATGTCATTGTGAGCATGTCGTTGCTAGCATCAACTGAAAGCGCCGCTAGCATGGGCTTGTCCTCTCAGCACCACCTTTCCCCCTCTGCTTTTGGATCGCATGGATTGTTTATATACACCCCTGTTGGGAATTACCACTTTGATTTGAGTGAAACGTTTCAGTACTTGGTGCCAGCAGTCTATTCACAGTCAGAGTGATTCATCTTCTCCAGAGGAGTGACTGACCTGAATGGTATGAAGGGATCCAGACAAAGACTGTGTTTGTCAGAGGTTTTATTGCAGGAAAAAAAAAAAAAAACACTGGATAAATCTTACTGCATCAAAATACACCAGAACGTCTAGACCGCAATAAACAGTCCATGTTTGATACACCTCTTTAATGAAAGACTTTATCTTCTGTCAAACAGATGTGCTGTAATAAATAACGATCAAGGATATTTCTCTTTTAAATACAAAGTTATGTACTGTTAATATAAGCTTATAGTTTGCAACAAAACCCCTCTCCTCACGTCTCCTCCCATCGGCTGTAGAAATCTTCATTTAGGAATGTGGACAGTATTTGGACTAGGATTTCATACTACAGAATTCATTGCAGGCTGAAATAAATGGGCATCGTTTCAGGTTTTTTTTTTTTTTTTCTTCTAGCACCAGTGATTATAATTGAACAAACTGCATGTGCTACTTCAATAGGCAGCTTGACGGAGATCAAACAGCATGGGGACAATGGAATGGATTATTTTGGGATTACAGCAGAGGGGGGGAATGGCGTATCATTCTCAGGGATGGACAAAGAGTACAAGTCACAGAGGAATCACAACAAATTCCATTCTCTGGTGTCGAAACCAAAAATTATTGCCTCATCTGAACGAGATGATGAAACTGCACTGTTTCACATGCTTTAGCTGAAGAAGACAGAGTACTGGCGCCAAAACCCCAAAAAACAACAACTTTTTAAAAATGTTTTTTTCAACTGTTGACTTCTTGCTAATATGCGTAAATGTTGAACGCACGCACAAATGTATACACACATTCAGAAAAGCAAGCTACAGCCACCAAGAACACAGCAGTGCGTCTAAAGCTTATACTACATTAAGTTATCTGCATCTCATCAGTGGGAAAAGACCCTATACACTCAGTTATAAGGCAGTGAGAACTACTGTCCTGTTGGCTACTGAAAAAAGGAATAAAAATAAATAAAATACAGTATTTCATGTTCATTTCATAGTTTTCTGTAGGGCTAAAAAGTTCAAATTACATTACAATTACAGCAGTCTTTCTATTTTCCCCCTCAACACTTCCGCTCTCCGTCTTTCTCCACGACTTCCCCTCCATCTCTCCATGCATACAGGGGGATTGAATTTCTCACCCTGTTGTTGTTGTTGTGTTTGTGTGTGTGTGTGTGTGTGTGTGTGTGTGTGTGTGTGTTGTGTCAGACTGTAAACTCCTTTAGGCAGAGCTGTGGCCCTGGGGTTTTAAGAGTTTAGCCCTCTCCACCGTGCATGCGGGTTCTTACGGCAGGATATTGACTTTCTTAAAGTCCGGATCACTTCTCTTTATCAGAAAAACATTAACATCCCCACAGCACCCAACCCCCCCACCACCAAATACCAACAGAACACTTACTTATTTTCCTTGTCCAGTGGTAACCAACAGCACCACAAGTACATTTTTTTTTCTTTTGCTCTTAAAACAACGTAGCTTGATTTTTCAAGATCAAAACATTCTGTTTTCAATGTTTCATGGTGCTTTTCCCCCAGGAATAAAAACCATACAAATAAAAAAGCACACTAGAATGCCTCCTTTAAAAAAACAACTTGTGTAATTCATATATATATATCTATATATATGTATAGAAAAGGTAGTGTAATTAAAACATAAACAGGGTCAATGTCTCACCCTGTGCAAGAGCTCATTAGAGGAGATGAATCCTGCTTTTTGTCTGAAGGAGAAGTTTTTAGCTGGATGTCACACATCTTTTTCTACATACAGAACACAGCTGGTTACATCTGATCTTTCCTTCTGAAGCACGTGAAAAAAAATATCCTCCACAGTTTGGTCCACGTCTTTGCCAAAGTAACAAACTGTTAATGAAATTTTCAGACCAAGAAGAGGAGGGAGGGAGGCTAAGAAGCGATCGGGAAGCCAGATGAAGTAATTGAAAATCATTAATAGAGACTTTTCTCCAAAAATAACGCTTTTATCAGAAAAATGATCTGCGTGAACGATTCAGTCGAACTGTTAGTGAAGGGAAGATGGAGGAGACGGAGGAGAGGACATTTGAATGCACGCCACAGCCACCCCAGAACATAACACCAGTGGCTGCAGAGTGTGTGTGTGTGCGTGCATGTGTGTGTGTATGTGTTGTACGGTCTGTAGCGACGGTGGCGTGCATGGGTGTGTGTGTCACGCCATCATGTATCTGTCATCATTAAGCGGTCCAGGCTAAAACACAATCAGTTAAAACTCCCCGTCCCTCTCTGACGTGGAGCCTGTAAGGTGACCTCCAGACGTCGAATTGCCAAAACCAGAGCAAAACAAGCCTTAACGTCGGCTAATGGATGCTTTAAATACGCCGATTGATTTGTGTTGTATTTTCCAGGCCATTCTAATGGATTGAGCTTGTATTGGAGAGAGTGAGAGTGCAGGGAAGGATGGAGGAGAGAAGGAGGTGACTTGAGGGGCTCCGGCCAGCTGATGGGACTCAACTTGACCCCCTGGCGTACCGTCCAGAGTCGGGTTACCACTGTAGGACTCTGAGTGTGTGTGTTTGTGTGTGTGTGTTGTCGAATTGATTTCCTCTGCGATGACAGCTCCAGTCAGACTGGCACCATTGCCCCCCTCCCTCCCCGTTTCCCTGACACACACGCCACCATCGCCGCCACTGACCCTACAACACATACACACACATACAGTGCTCATCACTCGCACTGGGAAAATGGCAGCCACTGGTGTTATGTTCTGGGTGGCGGTAGTGGTGGTGGTGGTGGTGGTGGTGTGCAATCAGAAGCCCTCCTCTTCCTCCTCCATCTTCCCTACACTAACTGCTCTACTAAATCGTTTACACGGATCATTTTTCTGATAAAAGCATTATTTTTGGAGAAAAGTCTCTTTAATGATTTTAGATGACTTCATCTGGCTTCCCTCTTGCTTTATAGCCTCTCTCCTCTTTGATTTGTCTGAAAACTATGATTTCATTAACAGTTTGTAACTCCTTCTCCTTTCCATCCTTACACATAATCCACTGTGCTCATTTTTAAAAAAATGAAAAATGCTGAATCACCTCATCACAAATACATAGGTTATAATGTTTTCTTAGTCACAGACTTCTAATAACACACGCAGAGTATGTTTACTTTGTGTTTATAACATAGGAAGTGTGGTCTATTCACAGCACTTTTGTTTATCTCATTGTCTTGTCGTTCAGTCGGGGTCTTCAGCATAGGTCTCTTCGTCTTACAGTGACCAACTCTCAAGTTCGGGCAGTTGTCTGATCATCTGATGAAATCTATGTCATTTCAGATTGTCCAACACGAATCCACACTCCCCCCCCCTTGATGCTATTAACCGACCGAACTCATTGTGGCTTCAGTCCTGGTGAGGGGACAAGACATCCCCTGCCAACAACTCAATGCTACTCCCATGGCTTCCATCTGCTCCTGTCATTAGTTGATTAGATGTAGCAACACCAACAGCGTCATCGGGGTTCTTCTCTGGGATGTCGGACTCGGGACGCGATCGTTTGAAGCGTCGGTCAGGGTACTGGCTGTTGTCAAAGGGCATGCGGTGAACGCACAGCACGTGGGTCTTCAGGTTGCCCTTCTGGGAGGCACTGTAGGGGCAGTAACTGCACTTGAATGGTCTTTGGCCTGGAGAGAGAAACAGAACGAAAGACAATTGTAACCATTTTGATCGAAACCAGGAGGTCTCAGACAAGATCCTTGGGGATCCCCATGTCACTATGATCTAATTTGCTAAATATTTACCCCAAGTAGATGTATAGTAGTGATTTTACCAATCAGATGCTTGCATCTCACCATGGAAAGTCTCTGTTTGAAGTGTAGGCTGTTGAACACACAACAACCATCCTCCCACAGCAGGGCCCAGTCCTCTATGGAGCTATATGTTTGGAGGTTACAAGTCTGAGATGTATGGACATTTGAGAAGCATGAATCAAACTAGACAACTTCATATTTACTTGCTAAGGCCACTGCTTTAGAACCAGTACTGACAATTTATTTCACTGTTAGGATGAGTTACAGTAAGATATTTCAGGATTTGCAAAATTGGTGGTACATGCAGGGGAAGTGCATCAGCAGACTTTTTTAGTGTTCAGTGTGTATCCTGAATGTCTTGAATGCATTTCCTTCCTTATGAACCACTTTCAAAGCTTTTGAAAAGATGCTGTTACATCCATTATTGATAACTTTCAGTCTTCTTCCTCACTACATTTTGTAGGTGCATTGCTACTTTTCGTAGGTCTTTACCACCACCTGTCGATCAGTGACACGAGATACAAACAGAGAACCAAAATGCAGCAAGTAGGAATAGATAGTAGATTCCTTCTCTCAGATTGCATTCTCGTCCAAATGGGAGCCACGGTGTGAATGCTAGCATAATTTTCAGCAGTGGGACCTCAGCTTCTTTGTGAGATTTCAGTGGTGGTACCCAGTGGAGTTTTCAAAAATTCCTTTGGGTACCTTTTAGTTTCAAAGGGCCAGCAGTGTTTTGGTATTGTAATTCTGTGCCCTTCCAAAGGACAGACACCCTCTAAAGCAGCACAAACCGTCATGTGACAGTAAAACTTTTCATTGACACCCTGTGTAATTAAATCCTTCTAGGAATGGCAGCTGGCAGCATCAAATTTTCTTTTCCTCAAAGTTTCATTAAAATTAGTTAATGAATGACATGTCATTGAAGGACCTCTGGAGATTTTTATAAACCTGTGGTCTCCGAGGAACCCCATCATCAACAATAGGGAACAAATAATGATAAATAATGACCTTATGGCAATTTAGTCTTTATCAAACCTGCATGAATCTGGACTGTGGAAGGGGAAACTCACATACATGGGGAGAATATGCAAATTCCACAAGGCGTCAGTCAGCTGTTGAATCCAAACCGTCTTACTATGAGGCCCCCTTGTGTCCCCTCTGTCATATCAGCAGTGTATAAAACAACTGACTGACTGAATCAATAAAAAGCCTGTAACCCAAACTTGACCCTCTACTCTTCTGGCCACAAGTGGACTTGTCAGGCCTTCAGGCTTCCACTGGCCCTCATAAAGGTGTGTTTACAACATGAAAGATTAGCCCGAGAAACAGAGATCAGGAGAAGAGGGTAAAGTTGAGGACAAAGAGAAGAGGAAAAGTGATTTTCTCATCTCCCCCCCAGCAGCACAGCCGAGCTCCTTATTGAAACAAATACATCCTCAAAACATTACCCAACACTTAATACTCGCCTCACTTTGTGCCGTCAGAGAGCTCCCACAAATTCATTCTCAGCTAAACTTTTGCAGCTCCCCGAGTCGATATGCATCTTTTGAAGAGTGTGCATACATCTAGTCCCCCTGAACACAATAGCAGAGCGCAACGAGGCAAGGTATTTTTCTCTACCATCACCCCCCTCCACCCCTTGCCACAGCTCCAGCACAGAATGTTCTCCCTAGATTGAATCTGATCATCACTGCAGCAAACACAATGGCCCTTAATAGCAGCAGCCGTTTCTTTGAGGGATGCCGATTACACCGCCATCATAACCCACTTCACTTAGCTCACTCACTCACAGACAGACAGACAGAGAGGACAAAACAAAATGGAGAGGGAGGGAGGGAGGAAGGAAGAGGGAGGGGCGGAATGAAGGGAGAGTGTTCGAGCCCTCTCTGGTACTTTAGGTTATTAATAACAGTACATTTGCTGTTACCCTCGTTTTCTTTTTCCCTTTTTTTTTTCTTTATCTCTTATTCAATTTGAGATGCTCTAAATCAAATTAACATATGGGGTTTAAAAGAGGCGTGGGGATAGGTGCAAGGAATATCAATAGGTAAAAGGCCAGGAATTAAAGAGGAAACAATCTATTTGAAGCACTCACTGGCATACACATGGGGTTTAGACGGAGTGAGTGCACAGTCTACTTATATTGTATAAAGATGGACAATAAAGTATACACACACACACACACACTCACACATACATATACACACAGGCGTGTTGTGAGGACGCAACGAGGCAACGCAGGATACACGGAAGCAGCTACTTTGTGTTTGGCAATCTGACACAGGATTTGGAGCCTCTCCGGCTTTCTGATATTACATTGTTTGCTCCGGAGCCACACAAAGGGGATTGCTACAAGTTTGGAGGCTTTGGATGTTCCAGTTGTCTGAATTTCCAGATAAGCTAGTCGGCGGCGCACAATGAAGGGTTCCTTTTATTCGTGTGCAGTTTAATTTCACACTCTCTTACATTACGTTAAGTCCGAGAGGCAGAATATCCCATCCCATTTTACACTTAGAAAGAGAGAGCGAGTTATGCCCCCAAACAACTCAACTCGTTTTTTTCTCCCTCGTCTCCCTGCTTACTTACTGTTTGTCTCCGTGGACTTTCAAAATAAATACAAATCAAGCTCGGTTTTATCTCCGGGGAGATGTTTAGGTAAAAAAAGAATTGCACGGCTTGAAAAAAGTTTGGATAGGATGTATAAACTTGAGTTAGGGGAGAAATTGAAATTGACTTCTGCTGAACAACTTAGAGACACACAGGCTATACTTTGTTACGGATTAAAAATTAAAGAAAGGCTGTCCCCACACACACACACTGGCATTAAACAATCCACATGCCCAGCTACTGTGGATGGTAAAAGTTGCCATCATTAATCCCTATTCTCTGGTCTGTGCCAGAAACCAAAGCAGTCCACATGTTGACTGTGGTCCAGCAGCACCACACTAACCACCATTCGATAAAATTAACCCTTTTCTACCACTTGTTTCTTTCTTGTTTTGTCCATCTAATCCCTGTCGCCCTTCTCCCTGTCACTGCAGTCACAACTGTGAAGCTGTGAAAAACATTAATGCCAGCTGAATGAGGTTTTTAAAATGTTTTAATAATTATGAAGAGGAAACATTTTGCAATTTTTTAAAAAAAAAATATTGATATTCAAACACAGTACATAATGCAGTCTCATATTTTCAAAGTTCGTCACCAGCTTTCTTCCTCACCTTAACGAGCCCGTTTCTGAAAACTGAAGTGCGCATTTCATCCAGCATGGATTAGTCACTGCTGAATCATCACTCCTCCTAACTGGCTAGCAACTGCTAGACTAATAACAAGCCTTAGCTTGAAAGCATCAATCCCGGTCTCATGGTCACTTTTTTTTTTTCCTGAGATTGGCTGATAATGAGCTAGTTGGCAGCTGGTTGATCTGGGCATCCCTACACTGAACACAAATACAGATGTCACTATGAATTTCAGAGACAGGCAATGAAATAATTATAGATACATAAATTAGTTGTAGGTACTTTGTTTAATTACATACAGCTAGGATTCTCTATTTTACCGTCTTCAGTCAGGTCATCATTTTTCTAAATTAGTAGTGCTGTCAAAAATATCGCGTTATTAACGCGTTAACGCAAAACAATTTTAACAGCGTTAATTTTTTTATCGCGAGATTAACGCTCTTTGTGACCTAGTGAACTTGTAGTTTTTTCATAAGCTGTGGCCACTGCTAGTAACGTTAGGAAAACTACAGGATCCAGCTGTAAACCGGAAGCAAAACAATAAGCGCGCCCCACGCTACCGTATTGTGTGGATGTCGAGCACGAGATGCTGAAATGGACGCTGCTAACAAAATTATGAATGGAAAAGTTCGTTAGATAAAACCAAAGTTATCTGTGTGTAGCACATCCAGTCTGAAATACCACTTGATGGCCAAACACACCGCCAATTCAAATTCTCCGCCTCCTCCGCGTCATAACCAGGCGACAATGGATGGATTTATTTTGTATCACCCTGTTTTGAAGGTTGTTGAGGGGGCTGTTTTTGTGACTAGGTATTTATTTTTTTGTCATCTGTTTATTGATAGTGTTGCTTTGTTTGAGATTTTGCTTCAGACGTGAATGGCTGTAACACTACATGTTGTTGTTGTGGTTTGCAATAAAAAAACATTTGCACAAAGCAAGCCTATCCACTTTTCCATGTTGATAAGAGTATTAAAATGATAATTCAAGGGACATTTAGAATAGATGAAAATGTGCGATTAATTTGCGATTAATCGCGAGTTAACTATGACATTCATGAGATTAATCGCGATTAAATATTTTAATCGATTGACAGCACTATAAATTAGTGATAGTCAGTTGGTTTGCCAAGCTCACAACAGCAACACTGTCACAGTTGAGAGTTCTTTGGCATTACAGGTTAGGTAGAATGCACATAAAGTACTTAGATATGATTCCTTGCTTTAAATTACATTTGAGAAGTTGATTATTTTTGTATTTGATTGCAAAACTTGATAGACTTTTGCAAATATGTCAACCCACCTTGTTAGATGTTGGCAACAATCTAAACTCAAAGGTGTACTTACTAATGAACTGAAGCTTTCAACTGCATCTCACCTTTCAGAGACAAAGAGAGGTTGGTGTCAGGTGACATCACGGCATCTAAATGTGAACTTCTCAGTCACATGATAAGTGATCATATATGGGTGGAGAACGTAATGCTCCTCTCTTTAGAAACATGGTGTGTGGCCTAGGACGTGATATGATACTAGTTTAGAATGTGTTTTGCGAGAGAGTGGTCGTGCTAGGATTCTTTCATGAAATCTGTATTTTGGGTGAATTTTCCTGTTTCTTCTGATTCCTGCTCGTCTTCTGTTTTACTCTCTAGTTACTGTAGAAGGCAAATGGATATTTCAGTATATATTCATCCAGGTATGACAGCTTATTGTCGACAATTCTCATGCTGATCAGAGAAACATACACATGTATGTAAATGTCTCATGTTTTTGCACTATCTAGTAACTTTACTGCTCCCTACATCAGCTCACTATATCACTGAGAAGACATAAGTGGCTCAAAACTCTTGTCACTTCCAGTGTGACATTTATTATCATTTATAAGAATGAATATCAGCATACAGTGTTATTAATGGCATTTACTAACTACATCGATGTTGGTAGTTGTCCTCTTTGTGTTGGTTCATAACTACAGTATTTCTCTTACTTTAATAATAGTTTTAGTTGCCTGAAGTGTTAACCATACATTAACTGTAATTTATTTACTGTAAAAAAAGATTTCTGTTGAGTGTAGTCCAGAATTCTGCTGACTAGTCCAACATCGACAAAGCAAAAATTCATTCAACTTCACCATATCCCCTGATTTCTGGTTATTTCGCTTCACTTATGTGTTGTTCACCATATGTTGCTGACATTGTAACGTCTGTGTAGGCCATTCTTCTGCTTTATTTAAATCATTTCTCCTTTTTGTCTTTATCAAGTGCACAGATACTTTGGGTTGGTTGCCTTGCCAAAAGCCTTTAAGAATGAAAGAAGGAAGAGAAAGAGAGATACGTTGATAGAGGAATAAAGAGTGAGAAAAAAGAAAGAAAGAGCCAGACAGACAGAGACAGAGAGAGAAGAAACAGTGGTCTTGTTTTCATTAGTGTGGCATTATCTAAGCCTGTTAATTAACCCCCTAAGGCCCTCTGCATGGAGATCAGAGGAAAAGGGGGAGAGGAAGTGAAGAGGAGGGCAGGAGGAGAGGATTCAGTGGGCGGATGGGTGTGTGTGTGTTGTGTGTGTGTGTCTGGATCACTGCCACAAACATGCCCGTGTTTCACCTGCCACACATGCACAACCTCACCTCACCTCACTCCTCAACCACCCCCCAGTTTGTTGTTATTTTATCTGTACCCATAAAAACACACACACACACACTTGTGCACTCTACTGGAGGTAAAGTAAGGATGGACGTCTCAAACTCTCATCTACATTCCCTCCAGGTCTTTCTTCTTCTTGTTCTGTCATCTTTCTTTTTTCCTCTCGGTTACATTTTTTTGTATTCCACTGTTATTTGACAACATGCTCATCTGACAGAAAGAAAATGAAATAATCATTTCTATGTATTATTTTTAGCTTAACCTTACACTCACATATGTTGAGGATTTGAAGTTCAGTCTCTTGAATCCATTCACAAATCATAATAAGGTCTTCATTTGATTTGAGGTGTGAGTGAGGAGTGACAGGAAGGACAGGAGAGAGGCGGTTATTACACTGAAGTTATAACTTACCCAAACTGTCTTTATATTGAACGTTTTGTGGCCATATGTGAAAAGCTCTTGGAAAAGTGTTGTGTCGCCCGCGCCTTGTGAGAAGAGCTATCTTAAGACGGCAACAGATGGCAGTGCTGGCATCAAATGGCATTTAAGGACGGAAGCTTTTGGTTGGATGCCAACACGCTGTTCCTGGTCTTTATGTGCCTGTGTGTGTGTGTGTGTGTGTGTGTGTGTGTGGCACACAGTGTGTTTCTGCATTTGCATATGTGCACATTAATGTGTTTCTGTATGTGCACCCATGCCGTGTGTGTTTGGGTAAATGTTTGTGAATATATATGATCAGTTTGTTTGTGTGTGTGTGTGTGTGTGTGTGTGTGTGTGTGCGCGTGCGCGCGTGTGTGTGTGTGTGTGTGTGCGCGCGCGCATTAGTGCAGGAGTCTTTTTTGTGTGTTTCGAATTTATGGCACACACCGTCAGGTTCTGTGAACGAAAAGACACACATATTCATTCATGACATTCATGTGTCCATACTGCAGGCTACACTTAAGATACATATTTTAAAAATAAATCAAATGAAATTTGGGAATACAAAATGGAATACAAGTTTGTGACTATTAAAGGAAGCTATTGGTGTGAAAAGATGGAGAGAATACGAGATGGACTGAGATGCAGACAGACAGAGAGTTTGTAGGCAGAGAGACAGAGACACAGAAGGTGTGAGCAATTAAATGTGCTAAACCATCTGTCCAATAACCTGCATGCATGCCGTGGCTCCCAGATTACTCAGCAAACTCCAGCAACACCCTCACACACACACACACACACACACATATAGACACATGACAGCAGATTTATACAGAGCAAGGCTGACGTGAGCGTGGTTTAACCTCAAGATGTTTGAAATAGTCTGTACTATTTTATTTTCAGTGTTACATTGTTTTCTGTTGATGCTCCTCGTGTGTGTGTGTTTAGTTACTCACAAACTATGCAGAATATTATATTTGAACTATATACCTAAATTAATAACATAATAAAGTAAATATAGGATAAAGTATGAATAAAGATTCATACTTGAACCTCACCTTAAAAAAATGGTGTGATTGTTAAGATTAATACAAGAGGTTTAAATGGCGGGAAAATACTTACTGAAGTTAAATACTTTATAAAGATGGGTGTATAGTGGGAGACAGATAGAAAACTGTGGACATGAAACTGATCACAACAGCTCATAACGCCATATTGTATCATTTTGGAATGGATCTCTTTTGGACATTTTACACATTTCTATATTTACATGCAGGGACAGTCCCTGCCTTCAGCTTGTCAGTTTCTGTCTGCTGTCAATTTGCACAAAGCTTCATCATCTGATGATCAGGTACAAATAACACATGTGCATCAGTTCAGCTTTTCGTGAACTACACAACAAACCTGCTGAAAACTGATGAAAAGTTATGAAGGATGAACATCTCTGAATGTCTGAATATTAATCTTTAAACTAAATAAACCTCCTTCTTTTTAGCCTGGAGCTGCATTTGTTTTTTGCATTTTGGCAAATCTGCATTGTGGAAAGTCTTCATGGCTACAAGCTGCTCCTTTCTCCGCTGTACAAACAGCAACCATGTGGATTAGTATAGTATATATTGTAAGATAGTAAAAAGTTTGAATCTGATGACTATGAGCCATGATCTGAAATTATAAATTGTACCTTCTTGTATATAATTCCTATGGAATTTATTGATGAGTTATAACTCTGAGGAGAGGTTGTGTGATGTTGTTTACAGGTCATATGTGAAAAAATATATGAATATATATATATATATATATATATATATATATATAAAACTCACTCCAAAGTCATCAAATATAAGTAGTAGTAGTAAGTGTCTCTAAGCTTTAAACTATGGTAGGTGCCCCTCTTGCATCATTTCTGGATGCCTGTCTGGCATAATGTTTTGATGTGTAGGTGACGTAGTATAAAGTACTAGAAAAGTTCACACATGGAAGGTGTCAGGATGGATGGATGGATGGGTCAAACAAACCCTGTGTGAAGCCAAAAGTCAGCGTTCACTTACTGTTACTTGACGTTACTTACAATACATAGGTTATGTGCATATTTTAGTCTCAAACCAAGTAGTTTTTCTTTCTTAATGTAATGTTAAATGTTAAACTGTGACCATTTAAACAGCAAGCTTTATTTCGAAAGTCTAACTGGATGTTAAAAAACTAACACTGAAGAGATAGCTACAGCATCACAGTCTGAAGTGAGGCAGACTGAACAAGCTGCTATTTTTGAGCACATTATCTGTTCGTATGTCTGCTGAATGTTTTTGTTCAACAGTCAAGCTTTGGTTTTCCCCCATAAATTTACAAAGTAAAAGTACAAGTGAGCGTAGCATGCTTGTCTTCCTTGATAAAAAATGTGATAAATGTGGCTTTCATGATTACGTGGCTTTGTGTCCATTCTTTCTTATTATTTAAAAAAAAACACCCCCCCCCCCTCCAAAAATAAATACATTTACATCACTTCAAACAGCCTGAAGGGAATTTATCCTTCTCTGGATTCCCTCTGATGAATTAAGAGCATTTCCCTCAGCGAGCTTGTGTGTTGATGGAAAATTGGCCTGAAGTTTGGGGAATAGTGATTTGGTCTGTTTCCTTGCTTAACTAGAGAAAACCAACATGCAAATAACACCAGGGGAGGCACTTAAGGAGAGAAGAGGAACTGTGAGGAGGAGAGGGGTGCAGGGGGAAGGAGCTCTTTCAGCATCAAAGCTAGCTAAAACGTCCCCAGCAGGGACTAGGTCCCATGTTAAATACTGAACTAGATTATTAATTGCTCTACCAGTAGGACCTGTTAATAAGAACCCAAAATAGCAGCTCCTTCCTTTCTGTCTTCATCTCTTGTTCTATTTTCTCTTTATTTTTCGGGGAGTCTGCCGCTGTTCTTTTTCATGCTTGTGCTCAAAGTTTGCTTCACACACTCGTGTGTTTGCTTACTCAGTCACTGACTCACTTTCATCGTGACTCACACTCATGGGTTCTCACACACACACACACACACACACACACACATGCGCCTATTTTCTCTCATTCACTCGCACATTCTTTCACCCACTCACTCATTCATCAGCTCATCGCTTCTTACGCTTTGAAACGGACTTGCTCACATTTTCTTCAGACATTTGTATCATCGTCGTTATCTTTTGCAGAGGTGTTCACAGCATGTGTGTGTGTGTGTGTGTGTGTGTGTGTGTGCAGGCAAGATGCCCAACCTCGTCCTTATTTTTCCTCAGTCAGAGTCCCTGCTGAACTGAGGGAGGCACAATCTGCTGCTGACCTGTCACTGTTCACAGATAATGGATGCCCAACTGCATGTGTGTCTTTGTGAGAGTGTGTGTGTGTGTGTACATGCTAAAGTGTGTGTGTGTGTGTGTGTGCGTGTGCTGAGGCTGTCATCCATGTCTCTCAGCAATAAAGAGAAAAAAAAAATGGAGGGCAGTGGGGGTTGATAGATATGCCGGCCACCTGCTTCTCACTCACATTCTGACACAAAGAGCATCGGCTGCTCTGCTGCATTAATCATCATGAACTTCCTTTGACCTCAACACACAGCGACAACAGCTTAAAGTTAGGGAAACAGTCCGACAATGGACACAGAGACAGTTTACCACAGGGGAACCCGAATGAAGGTGGGTTTAGTTATGCTGATTTAGCATTAAATTATAAAACTGATTATTTGTAGAGAATTAAAGTTATTGAATAAAACACTGTGACGTTCTCAAAGAATCCTCCTCAGATGCCCCCCCCTGCCCGTGTGTCCCGGGATCCTATCACTGGTGTAGAGGTTAAAACAACATTATGACTGAAGGTCTGAACAGCAGGGAGAACTGGGTGATGAAGCTAAATGCATTACTCTCGACCCTTTTAGGCTCAACTACTACGGTTGAGTTACCGCCAAGGCCAAACTGCTGTCAGTGCTAGAGGTAAATAAAAGGGAATAAAGTTCTATATCGACTGCAGCATAGCCCGAGTTCAATGTGAACTATTACATCCTTATTATTGTGCAGGATTTGAACATGACAAGAGAAATATGTTTTCTAACATCTAAACTGAATATTGCAGATAAATATAGTAACTGTATATTTACTCGCTTGCTATGAAGAATAAAATTTTAGTTGTTCAAGAGGCCTGTTTCCTTTTTCATTTTGTGTGCAGTGGTTGAAGTAATATTTAATTTTTGATCTGTGTACAAGGGAAGTATTATATATATATATATATATATATATATATATATATATATATATATATATATATATATTATATTAAATTAGCTCCTTCTTGGCCGCAGGGCTTTTCCTGGGCTGAAGTACAAAAGGCCTCTTAATGCCAATTGTAATACTACTGCCACTACTAATAATATTAATAATCAATGCATTCCAGGTGTGGTTAATGCCAAAAATCTTGTATACTTTTTGGCCAGTTTGTGGTATTTGTTGACAGTGATTGCTCAGTTTGGTGTCACAGAGCTCACAGAGTCAAAGACCTCTTGATTGAAAAAATGAACCCAACCATGAAGAAATGAGAGTGATGCTCAAAAGTAAAAGGTCCAAAAAGAAAAAAAAGTGAGATCAATGGTCACTTAAAAAATACCAAACTTGACTTGAGGCACAACTCGGCTGCGGCTAGCTAATGTTAGCATGGTGCCCAGCATCAGGAAAGACTGAGCCATGTGACACTGATGTCCACTGAGAGTGACTTCAGGAACTCGACTTGAATTTTGCTGCCAAAGAAACCAGGCGTAGACACTTCTGAAGGTATATTATACATTCTGAAGGTACATTATGGCACTGTTACTTTAACTTAAGTAAAACTTCTTTCCCTCGCTGCACGAAGGGTTGTGTTTGTATTTAATCTCTGCCTGGCACATGTGGGTGGTAGATTTTGAGCAGTTACAGTACACGACGGAGAGCAGCTATGACATGTAAATGTATGTAAAATAATAAACTGACTCTTAAATAAGGGTAAAGTTTTTTTGTATACGAGCAGGACAGAAGCCAAACCTTTGAAAATCAAATGTGCTGTATGTTACCCTTCATTTCCTAATGCACACATTGTTTTGTATTGCTCAGGAACCTCATGATACTGTAACTCTGTTTGTTTTATTTGTTTATTTTTTTGTTCTGTTGGATGAAGTTGTGAAGACAGACAGAGTGAGCCAAAAATTTCAGAATCGATTTAGTTTATTTTTGGCATCAGTTTTGAACCAGGCTGTGCAAAATGACACCACATCATTTGTGACTGCTGGCATGAAATGCACGTCCAGAAGTAAGTCCCCTCCTCTTTCGTGACCATGGAAACATCTACATCGATAAAATAATATAAAAAAATTCTTAAAAATGATGAAGGATTGCTGCTCTGTACACTTAATATGTGCCTGTATAAAAGGCCAATCTTCACAATGATGACATTGTTTGCTGGTAGCAGGTGTAAGTGAGACAAGCTGCAGCTGAAGAACTGCAAGTGCTATCAACACACACTCACACAAACTGAAGTAGTGTGTGTGTGTGTGTGTGTGTGTGTGTGTGTGTGTGTGTGTGCGTATGTGTTAGTGTGTGTCACGTCACCCTGACCAGGTGCTCCTCAAGGACGGGAGGAGAGGAATTATCACGTCTGTGTGTTTCTCTCACTTGCAGATGATTGAACTGAACTGAAACGAGGAGAAAAAACGACGACTCTCGGCGTGCCGCAGCGCACGCTTCAATGTTTTCATCGTCTGAACTTATCAACTCCTCTTTGGATGCATTTTTCGAGGCAGGTAATATTAGCATTAAACAAAAAATATCCCTTTTTCACAGAGATCAGCTTGTAAACACGATCAAGTCTTGATCATGTTTTGCATTTTCCGCATGTGATCCTGCATACAGAATTATCTACCGGGGAGCTTAAATCCTGTTTGGATCCAACCAACCCCATAACTTTTTAAAACCTCTCCCAGTAGAGCTCTTATTTACCCCCTTTCATAAGCTTGCCCCCCTTTCTTATCTCCCTTCTCCTCTTCTCTCCTTCCTGTATTTTTTCTCCTCCACATTCTCTACCGGGGCAGGAGGAGGGGGGCCTATTTGTCCGCTTTAAGTGAAATCACTCAATTCTTTCAGGAAGAGACTTTGGAGGCCCCTGGTAACCAAAGAGAGGGAGAGAGGAAGAAAAAAGTATGTACGGGTGTGTGTGCGTGTGTGTGTGTGTGTGCGAGAGTCCACCCTCCAAATAAGTTCCATTAATCATGGGCCAGAGTCTAATGTAACTAATATTTTACAATTAGAGGAGACAAGATGGAGCTGGGGGCCATCTATCTCCCTTACACCACATGATCATCGATTCATAAGAGCTGAGGAGAGAGAAAGAGGGAGGCCGTAGCACACACTAGCCCCGCATTAAAAACACACATTCACAAACACACACACACACACACACACACACACACACAGACTTTGCTGGGCATACGCTGACACACATGCAGACGTTAACACACCCACATACATAAGCACAGATGCTTAGTAGGAAACAGAAGGATGCATGAGAATGAGGGGACAAGCTGTTACATTAGCATTTGTTAGTAGATGTTCGGCTTGAAATCAAGGCTGCAACTAGCAGTTATGTTTCTTTTTTATCGATCGTTCTATTGATTACTCCTTCAATTGTTTGGTTACTAAAATGTCAGAAAATAGTGAGAGTTACACATTCTCAGGCTCCAAAGTAACCTTCAAAGTCTTTGTTTTGTCCAGAAAAACTGCAGATGATCAAATGACAGTGATATAAAAACAGGAAATTCTCACATTTAAGGAGCTGGAATCAGAGAGATGCCGGCGTTATGGAAATTAATTAGAGTTATTAAAATTGATGGCAGTTGAGTTTCTGTTGATTGACAAATAGTGTCAGCGCCGACATCATTGCTGTATATTTTATGCAGCATAAAACAGCAGTCGATAGTTTGATCCGTGTGACAGGGTATATTTATTTATTATAGAATAAATCATTTTCAAATGAGTTTAGGACCTTTGAAGACAGCACAGAGCAGACGGCAAAGAGGGAGGAAATGAACAATGACAAGCACAAAAGTATGATGCATAATATCTTTACCATTTTTTAAAAAGTGTCTTTATGCTAAACAGTGAATTCATAGCTGCAGGAGTCCTTCTCTGACCCACCCAAGACAGAGCCATGATTTTGAAAATACAAGTCCCAAGTCTGCGATAGCCCAAACAATTTTGACCAGGCAAGTCTTAAAATTTATTTTTATTGTTGCCATTTTTTCTTTTTTTTTTTTACATTTGAATCATTCAGTTAGTTCATCAATTGTTTTAACATTTCAGTTAACGGCTTGGTGCTTCTGTCTGTAAATGAAAGATTAAATCCTTTAAAGCCGTCTACACACTGCCAAGAATAGAATTCTGATAAGGATTTAAAAAATGAATTTTGTACGTATTAAAGTAGTTGAGTTGTAGTTAGTCAGTAGTAGTAAAATTTTCAAACAATACAAGGTTGAGACCCCCTAAATTCCCTGAACTCACTGTTTCTCTCTGCAATGCAACATGCGACTTCTTCAGAGGAGGACCCCGCCACAAGTTCTCCGCCAAAACCTGGTCTGTTGTGCCCTCTGGTGGTCTAACCGCTGAACTGCACTGCAAGACCGTTCATGCCGTTCTAATGTAAAGGAGGAGGGAAATTAGAGGCAGCTGAACAAATGAGCAGAAAGACAAGTTCATCTGCAGGTCACCATCTGCCCGGCGACCAACCAAACGCTGGCACAACTGCAAACCGCTGCAGAGCGTCATCTTAAACGCATCAATCCACACGTAGACGCACGAGGCACGCAGACAATTAGACAGCACGCCGGCGTGCATGCACAAATGTGTGCTTATACACACGAATGCATAACATGCCATGGAGGAAGATGAGAGGAAATGGATACTGAAGAGAGAGAGAGAAAGAGAGAGAGAGACAGACAGAGGGAGAAACAGAGAAAATGATGAGAGAGGAAGTTAAATGAAGGGCAGAGATCGGTGTTCATCACGCTGTGAAAGAGGTCGCTTCAAATGTTGAAATTGCTCAGCTGAACAGCAGCACACATGTGAGTGCACACACACACACACACACACACACACACACACACACACACACACACACGACAAGCCGGATGGAATGAAAGATGACCTAATGTGTTCTTTAATCAGACACATGTGCACCGTTACATAGAGACACACACCTACTCATATGTATGCACACACACACAGTCATTCATATGTGACCACATCTACACACACATACAAACACACATGTACAGTACAGTACATGATGCACACACACACACACACACACACAGGCAGCAACTAATATCCTGATTGTTCCTGCTCAGTCTCATATGCAGCCATCCTTGGCGATGTGTGTTCCTGTGTGTGTGTGAGTGTGTGTTTGTAGATAGAAACCAGTCGAACAGTTACTTTCTCCGGATGTGAGTTTTATTAGGAACAGACTTGGGAGATTCGTGGCAGGAGGCCCCCCACATCTGGTGCGGTGCAGCTGATCCGTTTAAAAATTAGTCAGGCATTGACCTGGGCAGCCTCCCAGTGGCACAGCAGCCTTTGGGGTCCTGACGTTAGGTTAACACAAATACGGATTCTATCAGTGCACCGCGGATCAGGTTTCAGACGACAGAGGGGGGCATTGAAAGTGAATGTTTCTTCCTTTGAAGAGCAGCGTGTGGAGAAACCTTTGTGTTTGAATTCACTTCTGACTGTGAGAGATGATACTGTTTTGCTATATTTTTTGTGCCCTCACACATGTACATACATACACCTGTCTCTCACAACACACACATTCACATTACTATAGTTCTGATGAGTTTTCTTCCTTACACAATAAACTGACACTATTTTCTCACCTCAAACACTGACTTTAACTTTGATGTTTGAACTAAATCTTGACCTTTTCAGGTCAATATTGTCTGGAAGACATTTTGCACAACTAAGTGTAAACTGCACCTAGACATTAGTATTATTATAGCTTGTGGCAAAATAAATGATATTGCAGCTGAATTCTTAATTGTTACCTGACAAATGAGACAAAAAGAGAAAAGAAAGTCCTCACTGACCATTTGGTCTTTGTTAAAAGGTTTAAAAGTGCTCAGATGTAGTTTGTCATTTTTTTTGTTTCCTTTCAATATGTATTTTCCTAAACGCATCATAAATCTGCATTTGTGAAAAGGTGCTTCTGAATGATCTAATCAATGAGTCCACTCAGATTTTCAAACTGATTTTCAAACCTGTTTAACCAGCAGTGCTGTTAGGCCAGAGGCCAGCAAACACCTGACAATAGTAGTTTCCATGTGATATATACATGCATACTCATTTTCTGCATGAACAGTGTGTTTACTTTTGAGACGTTGTTTGTTTTGTTTCTGTTGATAATATAGCAATACTTTTACTGAAGTGTGATTTTGACTGTAGGACTTATTATTGTTACTTTGGTTTAAAGGTCCCCTATTGAAGTGTGTGTAAGTGTAGGTGTTTTGATTATAAAGCAGGTTTGGTGCTATATACATACTGTTAAAGTATTAAAATGCTCAATCCACAGAGAAATGAACACAGCTCATATTTTGTCTAAACCAGCTGCCAGGACTTCCGTATGGTTGTGATGTCAGAACTATACAGTCAGCCTCAGCCACGCCCCCAGCTCAGCGACCCTGGACCCACAGTCTGGATAGGATACAATCCATAACCTGTGGTTAACCTGGCTATCTGTCACTTAATTAATATTAATGAGACAAACACCCTGTGCTTTCTAGAGCTTCAGAGAGAGGACATGTAAAACTATACTGAATTGTTTTATGGTACTCAAAACTTATCAAACTATATCAAAATTCAAATTAAACTCCAGAAAAGTGTAAAATATGTAACCCTTAAGATTTAAGTACAGTTCCACTAGTGAATATTTCCTTCATGTCCGTATATTTGCATGTAAATTCTTGACCCTGTGTGCAACAACCTTCTGCTAGAGATCTGCTAGTAACAGTTTGGCCATCAGATAAGATGTCAGAGTTACTGACCTGTGATAAGCATGCATGTGATCTACAGCTGGTTTGAGTCTATAAATGAATCTTGTCGCTGTTGTTACAATACAGACAATATGTTTTGAAAGGGTGGTGTACAAGAGGGGACTGGTCTATGACAGAGATGTCAGATGCATGCACTCAACGTTAAAAAGAACTTAATGAGGCCAAGACGTGTGACGCTCACTGCACGTCTCTAATCTGAAAGTGATTTTCTGTCTTTTAAATGTCTGAATCTTCCCTTTACATTTCACCACGTGGGATGCTCTGAGCGTGCTCACGTGCCTCCTATCATCCCCATATTGTTTCACTACAGCTACTTTAAGAGCACCTTTGGGAGACAAAGCGGTGCACACAGTAATTTACTTGCGTGTGTTCGACATCATGATCACAGTCCGTGAAGCTTCGCCATCAAATTGACAGAGATAATAACTTGTGTTGAAGTGATGGACTACTCTACAAATAGTTTACCCACTCCTGATCACACAGTGACACTCCGACACGCCGGCTCGCCTTCCTGATTCTCACTCTGTCAGAAATGAAGAAATTAAAAACATGAAACAGGCCGTTGCTCTGTGACAATCCTTTTTTTTTAGTTTGAATACATTTTATTTTTACTATAAGTACAGTTCAGTAGTTACAAAACGAAGCATCTGCCATGAGGGTACAGCGAAACATAAAGAGTGTTCAGCTCACAAGACAGGTTTTGTACATAATATGTGGAGTGGAATGCTCATTATAGCTGGTTCAGAGAAGGAGAGAGCCCAAGCGAGACTCTCGCCATTAATCTCTCATCTTTACACCCCTGGAAAACAGAGATAGGGTCAGAGGTCAAAGCCATTGGTCAGTGCCTCCGGCAGCATACGTCTGATTGGTTTACTCAGACCCCATTTCCAGAATTCCTCCCTTCAAACACCCTGTTATATTTCCCTACAACCGTTACATTTCATATGTCTCACTCTTATTATTTTAGTTTTGAATCCCCTCTTTTCCTGGCATATTGAAATTGAAAGAATGGTTAATTGTCATCTACATAAATCAAATTCAAATGGGAAAAAATAAAATAAAATAGAGGCTGTACTGCTGCAAAATCTCCTCAAGTTGGAATTTGAGCAGTGAAAATCACTCAGGCTAAAGCAGTAACAGGCCTACGCTGCAGGTCAAAAGGGTATTAGCATACAAAAGAAATCTGGGTAACAATTTGTCAAAGCCACATACAGTATAGAGGTTGATCAAACTAAAATAAAGAAGTATTATATTTGAACTGTACATACCGCATTAGAATTTTTCTCTGGGTTCACAAAAAATGACGTAGAAACATTTCACAATGCCAAGGGACACACAGACACACACCTTCAGTTTAGTTAGTTAGCTAGTTTTGTACTGTATAGGTTGGATTTATAATACTATCACAGTGCAAAATACTTCTGAGAACCAAAACAAATGAAAGAAATAAGAAAGGATAAAGTCCCTCTATGCATAATGGATTCTGTATATATGGGGGGCAAATATGTTTTTCAGCACAGGAGACGATTGTCATCTTTTTCCTCTTTTTTTGATCAGTAAATGGAGAAGGCATTAATGTACAGTACATATAAAAATTCAAAATAAAATCAACCCTACGTCCTACAGTCTAGCACAGCTACATAGCTTTGTAGAAGCAATAACAGATGACTTGTATCTAAGGCTATACACAATATGTCTTTTTTCCAGTTTTTTGTTCTTTTTTTTTCTCCTCTTAAAGTAAATACATCAAACCATTTTTCAGTAGTCAGTAACACTGTGCAACAATGATCAGTGGCAGTATTTTAGAAACATCTGCAACACTAGAGTCCTTGAGGTTGACATGAGAGATGAAGAGAAAGGGGCGGAGGGCGATAAAGAAAGAAACTGTTTCCCCCTTTTTTTTTGTTTGTTTTGTTTTTGAGATCTTTTTCTCTCTCTCTTCTTTTTAAAATTCTTCTCTGTCAAACTCTAGAAGAATGCCTACCTTTTTGAGAACGTGGCCGTGTAAACTACTGTCACCTCTTTGCTTTTTCCTCGTCGCAAATGCTTTAAAACTTTAGTTTTTCTTTTTTTTCTTTTTTTTGAACTACTGTATATCTCTCTATGTACATTAAGCGTCTACGGGCGCCGTGTTGAATGATACAGAACAAGAAAAAAAGACAAAGGGAGCCATATAGCAGGGTGAAGGCCTGTACTGGCCTGGTTATGGAGGGGTTGGGGGGTATAGTATTATAAGTACATTTAGGGCAGTTTGAATATTCTTCTTCAACAATCATCATTAGCACCACCATCATCAAAAGTCAACTATGGGTATGTTTTTTCCACCAGCAATACCACGTTATTTCTGGAAACAAACTTGTGTTGTAGATTGTCATATGGTGCCCTGTCCGTTATCAACCATAATCAGTGTGATGCATGGTTATGGGACATAAATAGTGACTCTATGACAGCTGATAGGAGAGCCAGAAGTGGCTGTTATGACAGGTAGTGTGCTTGGTCTCTGTCAACAGTCCAGTAAAGTGGAGTTTCTATTCTACAGTAGAATACATTCCAGGTACAATACAATGGTGGTCCGTGGACGTGAAATCACTGTCTTCTTCATTTAACAGGAGAGAAAAAGTCTTTGAAAGCATTTGATTAAGTACTACACACTTCAGTCCTAATTTAAAAAAAGACACACCTTTTCTAGCTCAAGGAATGTATCAGAGATTGCGGTGCCAGTTACAGGAAGTGCTAATCAGACAGGTAGTTTCATCAAAAGAAAACAAAAGAAAAGAAAGAACAAAAAACAAAAAACATTGTATAAGAGAGAAGACAACGAAGACAAGGGGCATTCAGACCACAGGAGACAAAACAGGAAAGTTGCCGTCACTTTGTTTCGCGTCCGAGGACGCTTTGCAAAAGTCATTAGGTCCATCTCGCAAATCCGTCCCCAAAGGAAAACTGTCCCAAACTTTCCTTCATATAGTTCTCGCCTTCTCTTGACTCTGACGGTAGTATGTGTTTTTTTTTTTTCATCTTAAATAAAGTCTTTGTTATAGTGTATTCCTTCATTTATCCTTCATCCTCCTCCTCCTCATCATCATCACCATCATCGCCTTCATCATCCTCATCCTCATCATCCTGCCTTGCTCCGGTGTGCGGCCGTTAGTCTTTGTTTACAGCGTGGGCGTCCAGCCCCTCGGGGTCGCCTAGATTATGGTTGTTAGGGTGGTTAAGGTCGTTGTTAAGATGGTTGGGGTCGTGGGTCAGCGCGGGGTCATGGGTCATGGGCTGGTCCTCCTCTCCTACCCAGAGATGCACTACGGCCAATGAGAGAATAAGAGGCAGATTAGCACCACGGACCCAACACACAGACCCACACACACACACACACACACACACACACACATCATTGCATCATACAGTGAGTGGGGCCAAATGGATGGATGAGATATTTGGAGTCTGTCAGCTTTTCACAATGTGCCATGGCCGATTGTGTCAAACTTCAGGACTTTAAAGGGTCATTTCACCCAAATTACACATTTTTTTTCTCACTTACCTGCAGTCATAATTAGTCTTAAAAATTGTTTTGGTTTCATTTGTCCACGTTCTGAATCTGTCTCCAAACAAATACAACAGAGGTGAACGGAATTTTGTTTGTGGCGCTCACAGCATTTAAAAGTACAACAGATGCATCTATTTCCAGTGTCCCCGTTACTCTGGATAATCCACAGATCTCACCGTCAACAGTTTTTCTTTGGTCTAAAATCCCAGTGAAAACTTTGCACAGACAGGTCTATGGATTATCTATTTATTACGGGGACACTGCTTTTGGGGAAAAAAAGGAAAACATAATGTTAAATATACATTTCCCACAAACAAAATTCATGTAACTTCTATTGTATTGGTGTGGTGGCTGAAATATCATTGGACAAGTGAAACTAAAAGTATCTGCATGGATAAGTGAGAAATCATTTCAGTGATCTGACCCTTTAAAATGTTTCTGCTGGGTTCAGTTTCCATTCATTATATTATATGACGCAGCTAGGACTGGCAACAGAAAAACCTTTTTACTGCTTGTAAATGCTGATATGCTGATGGTGTGCAGTTAGTATCTAAACATAGAGGACAAAATAACAGGAACACCTTCAAATGAAATACATTCAAATACAATAATCCACAGATTACCTCCATGTCCACATAATTGAATCCACTGCTTTGAAATTAAAAGTGTACCACTATTGTTTTGGTTCCCGTTGCACTCTAGGGTTTGTCCTGTTATTCTGTCTACCCTGTCATGTACTACAACAATCACTGTAAATAACTAGGAAGGTAGGAAGCTGCTCTTTACATAAGCAAGGTCAGTAGAGCTTTCATTAGATTGCTACATCTACTGTACAAATCCACCATTTATTTCTTCCTAATCTTAGTTTTGCGTCTTCCATACACGGAGGCCTGCACTGAGAGATTGCAATCGGTGCTCGGCGAAATAATCATTTCTAAAATGATACGAGGTGCTACGGTAACACATTATGGTTATGACAGCTGGAGTAGTTTCGTACTTGTTACAAGCAAGTTGGTTGGCTCAATAAGTGTGACAGGAAGTGTGACAGTGGGTGAGAAGTGGAGTGAGTAATTCTAATAAAGAAAAAAAAAAAAAGTTTTAAGACTCGGTGAGACAGTAACAAATGCATAACTGTAATTAGGTCCCACAGCAGCGGCCACTAAATAATACAACTTGTCCCCAGTGCCCCCCCTCCTCCTTTTTCTACACTTTCATTCCCTCAGCAACTTCTCAGAAAATTATTTTGCAATAAAACACCGCTGAACACATTTGCATGTCATGTTCTTTTAAAGTGGCGTTATGAATCTGACAAAACCAAATTAAAACACGGGTTTATTTGAGCTGTGCTTTTGCAAGGACGGAAATGGATATCAAAATGAAAGGAAGTGCCGCCGTAACAGAGGGAAAATAAAGAGCTAATAACATGATAAAACATCTCTTAGATTCAACACTGGGTAATAATTCTCTAGCTGTCTGCACGTGGTGTGAACAACCCCCTACATTACTGCGACCAACATTTACTTAACTGTATGTCTCATACGAGCTTCTGCTTTTAGTGCTCCATGTTACTCACTTCAGATGGTTCCAGGCCTTCTACAGGATAATTACAAATAGCCTTTTTTTTTAATTCTAATGAAAGACTTGAACATATTAGATCAAATCTGATTCCTAATGCACACTGATAATATCATACAAAGTGCCATTAACATGAATAGCTGTGATTGTGCAGCTGCAATGAAGGGTTGGCCTCTTTTGTAGTCAACTGACTGGTGTTATCTCATCACATTTGCAGCACATCTCAGATTACAGTTCCTTACTAGTAGAGGATAAGATTTCATAACCAGCTTTCACCACAAGATGGCAAGCTAAGATAGGGAATAAGACACTGAAGCCGACGTATGGATAGCTGAGCATGCCTCTACATACATTCAGAGCAGTCATTTCCCGACTGGTGGAGATTCACTTTCAACATTTCTGTATTTAAAGTCGTATCTAAATGAAAGGATTATTTTCCTAATAAAGAGTATTACTGAAAAAAAAAATCAAAGAAGCCACCATCAAACATCACTCATTTGTTCATGTTTCTGAGATTTATTTGTATTTTATGTACAAAAGCCGCCATAACTAAAATAAAAACAAAAATAAAGTTTCCTTGTTTTGAAGCTTCAAAAAGTGTCGAGTCTCTCCCTGAGGGCACTTCCTGCCTTTGACTTCCCTGTAAAGAAACTTCCTGTAACGAGCACCAGATTAGGCTCCATATTTGATTTTCACTGTTCATTAACTAAGCCACCTGGAATGTTATTATTTAAGCACGGTGCTCCTTCTCCCCAAACAACTGCCGCTGCGAAGGGGGAGAAATTTCCTGGCCAACTTTATAGATTTAGCATAACTTCCCCTCACAGTTTTTAATTTCCCATTCGGGCAGGCGGCAGATGCACCTCACAGACACAGAAAACCTGCGTGGCATTCATTTATCACACGAAGGCTGCATGCAAGGCTTATTTATTTGTTTCCTTCAAAGACTCTGCCCTTCTTAGAGGTTGATGCAGCGTGCATATACATGATGTCACAGTGATATTGATGAAAATATATCTCACTCTATGAGTGCTGAAGTCTTTACTATTATTCCCTCATAAGGAACAGCAGTGAAACTCAGTTCTATGGTGCACGCCGCGTATATCTCTGCAACGGTCTTATAGTATATTATGAAAGAGCGAGTGCGCCCTCTTGTGGTGCGCTGCGAGACAGCAGATGGAGACAGTGGTGGTTATTGGAGAGAAGAGGGCCCGGGAAAGGAAAACATATGGTGTGAGGACACACAGCTCCAGGATCCATCCACTGTTAATACATGTGTCATGCTTAACAGAATGGATAAATGGGAAGGAGGATGGAACAATGGCATAACACTGCACTCTGAGCATGTGTCGGAGACCGCCTTGGGATACAGTGGACTGTGTGTGTGCGTGGATAAGTGTGAGTATGCGGTCTCGGAGGCATCACCTCACATTAATAGCAGTCTGTGAAAACATCACACAACAGGCACTCACCAAGTAGAAGCTGGCATTTTGCAGTGCAACACCCTGCCATTCTTCAGACTGGTAGCGTGGCACATTTGTGTTTCTTCAGCATTTCTTCATATTTAACTAACACAATAGCTGGTGCCTCTGTCTGGGCATGTTTCACACTTTATTCTTTCTATTTTTGATGACCGTTATTGTTTAGCTAATAGCTAATATAGATCTCTGACGGTCGATAGGTACCCAACCTGCCCCCAGCTGACATTTTGTGTTCAACTTCAATTCAAGGTTTTGAAAAGCATCATGAGACGAAGAAAGTTTTGAGAAACCTGCGTCAGAGATTCCTGTCTCCACCTCGATACAGTGCGGTGAATGGAGTAGTGTTTGCTCGCAGCATTGTTAAAACAGATAGAACACACTGTCAACAGTTATTATCGCATCTTTAGAACCTGAAAGTAGTTCTGTGAAAACTCTTCAAAGCGAGTTCTGAGGATTATCCAGAGTAATAAGAATGTTGTCTTTTTAGGAAGACATACTGGTGTTGAAATCTTTTATTTTTCAATGCTGTGAGCACCACAACCTACATTCTACTCACCTCTGTTGTACTGAGACATATCCCCAAATTTGTCTGAATAAAATCAAATCTATGTGCATGGCTAGATAGCACTAGAGCAGAGGTTTCAACATGTGGTCAGGAATCCCACAAGATACATTTGTCACAAGATGATGAACAGAGTCCAAAATATTCCTGTCCTGCCATGTTTTTTTCAGATTGTGCATGGCTGGATGTTTTAGCTCTTCGGACCTTTAAAATTATTGAAATAAAGGAGGGAAGAAAATAATTCTTTAGTAGCGCTGGTTACAACAACATTGTGTGGAGGTGAAGAGGTTAAGTCAGGGTGAGGCCTGCTGCGCTGTCCTGAACCTGCTGACAAAACTCAAATCCTCTCCTCTATTGAATTTTGATGATTGGTTAAATGTCACATACTGTATGTAATGTTGTATCAGCCTCATTTAAATGAAAAAGTAAATAAATAAAAACTGTCATCTGTCATCATCTCTCTCCACATGGACTTTAACAGGGTGTTAAAGTCGAGCTCTGTGAACCCTCTGAAGGTGGCTGTGACTCCTTTGTTCCCTCTCAGGCATCCGAGCCCCGACACTAGCAGAAAGTGTTGTTCTTGGCACAGCCCCGTCTCATTGTACAGCCCAGTATTTATAAATATGTAAATATGAGCGGCACCAGGCATAACACGGCCCGCTTGTATACACCGAGGAGGAGCGGCGAGGAAGTGAGCGCACCCCCCCGCCGCCCCCCCCCCCTCCAAAATTGTATTTTTAGATGGTTTTAATGAATACAGGATGTTTATAGTTACCATTCCCTGTGATTTGCACAAAAGACTAGAAAAATCCACATGCACCCTGCCACCCCTCCACTGCACCCTTCCCACACTCCCCCCCCCCCAATCCCTCAAAGAACTACTAAAGAAGAAGAAGGGGTGAAAAAAAAAAAAGAAGAAAATTTGTGGTGAAACGCAGCAGGATTGTTGTGCTCTCAGTCTGCATTCGCTCAGATCCCTATTAGACAAACATAGTGTGGTGTTAAGGTGCAACAAAGAGTGACAAAAACTCCTGTGTGCAGGTGGAGAGTCGGGGAGGGAAGAAGAAGAAGAAGAAGAAGAAGAAGAAGAAGAGAGATGTGCAGCGAAAAGGTTCCTCACGAAGCGACTTCAAGGCGGAATGCAATTTGTGTGTTATTTCTGTTTTTTAAAGTTGCAAAAATAATACAAAAGCTGAATCAATATGTGCAAGAAGCAGGTAAAAAAAGGATACCCGCTTTCTGTTGTCTGTGATAATATGTTTTTTTGTGTGTGATGACTTGGTGTCAACTTGTTTTCTTTTTATAAACTCAGTTTTGTTTTGCTGCAAACTCTCAGGTCTAATATGAGGTGATGCGTATGACAGGATGGAAAGATTCAGAGGAGGAAAAAAAGGAAGTAAAATGTAAAAAGAAAAAAAATGCCGATTGCAGTTGGGGAAATACAATGAAGTGAATGTTAGTGGCCTCTTTCTATCTTTCGCTCTCTGACTCCAAAACTATTTCTGAGGCTAAAAGATTGCCGGCTTGATAATACCTCCGCTGAGCAATTTAAGCCCAAACACTCTGATGCTACAATCTGTCTTCTCTGCCTGATAGCGCTTTTCTCCCCTCTCCTCTCCAAATTACTTTCTTTCATATCTAATTATATTTGCTAATGATCTTATAAGAGAATAATGGAATGTGCTTGATCTATTACCTTTTTTTTCAATACATAAATACAATGCGGGGGGAAATGACTATTGGAGACAGGAGGAAATGTTTTTTTTTAATGTTTTTGATGAGAGGGAAAATGAAGCTGGGAGCTGCAGGGTCATTAATGGGCGATGAACACAGAGGTCATCTCTCACATTCTCTTTGACATTTCTCTCATCTGACGTGCTGAAACAATCACAACCTCATCCGCGCTCTCCATTCTGCCCCCTTTTGCTCCGCAGTTTCTCGGTAATCTTCCAGATATCCACCTCGAGTCTCTTTGATCTTTTAATGGAAACATCGAACTTTGTTAGGTGCCAATTCGCCGTCACTTGTTTGTGCTCAGCCTAAAACTTTCAAAGTTGAATCTGAACGGGAGGTTACGATGAAGGAAATATCACGGGGTATTGATTTTAAACATACACGGACAGACAGTCACATAACAGGAAGATCTTTACTTAAACTGATGGCTTGGTGGCTCGTGTTTTAAGGGGCACGCCACTTATTTTACACAAAAGTCAATTTACTCGTCATGGAGAGTATTCACACCATAAAACCCGCTGTGTAATGTCTTCTGTGGCTCTTGAGCATAAAAACAACAACAGATGATGTCATGAGAGAAAGCAGAAAAGTCCAACATGGAGGAAGCCATCTTAGTTAATTAACTGCGTTGCACCATCCACTTTTATTTGACTTCCTGTCTGTATAAACTGTTCCACAAAACAGGAATGGAGGCAGTTATGAGACAAGCAGTCGATAGTACAGATACGTCTTTTTTTCGACGGGCTTCGGCGCTCCGCTTTCTGCTGTGTCTCTGCTGTGCTATCAAACACCGTTATGAAGCTGTATCGTGGATGCATAGAAGATCTGGGGCCTTACCCACACTGCAGACTAAAAGTGAGGATTTCTGGGCCTCTGCTGCATCAATTCTCTCTTTCTAATCTGCACTAACACTTAAAGGGTCCGGCTGTGAATGGTAAAGTGGCCAGTGTCCTTCCACGACTTTTTCTGAGTTCAGTTTCTGTACAGGTTTTTCTCCAAATCACACAAGAACTGTGCTCAAATGATGTCTTTCTGCTCTTCAACTTATACTTGCAAAATCCTTTGGCCTTTTAACTGAATAGCTCTTCTTTATTTCTGTTGCCAAACCCCTGTCCCGTCCTGTCCCTCCCTCGCTCCCTTCCTCTTAAGCCTCTCCATCTTCCATTCTTCCCTCCTCCCCCCCTTGTTATTTTTTTCTCTCCACAGGCCCTAGGACAAGCCAAGCCATGACAGGCACTCTAAACCCCCTGCATTAATGGAAGGAAATGGCATTCGATCCCTGTTTGATCTCCTAATCATTTCTGCTGAAATGATAATTAGTGCCCTTCCAATCCTCCCACAGAGGAGGAGAAAGGGGTGGGGTTGAGGGGGGAGTGGGTAAATACATAAATAGAAAAAAAAAAAATCCTGTTGCTTTTTAGACCCCAAATGACATCTCTGTCACCAAGCAGGGCATGTTCATAACCAACAAGTGCTTTCCTCCATTGCAAATTTCCCATCCTTCACACACAGAGAGAGAGAGAGGGGGGATATACACACTAACACACACTCACACACATACAGAGACACAGCGCCTGGCGACTGCTGTCTGTGATTCTTTTCAGCTGACATAATCCTGATTGATTCGTTCAGCAGATAAAAACTGGGTCCACTTCTGCCCTTTTACTGGGGGGGCTGGAACATAATACAGCCTTTTATTCAGCAACAATGTAACATAATGGCGTTGGAATGTGCAGGGGGAAAAAAGGCCACATCTTAAATGCTTGTGACACACACTGTGCTTTGAAAAAGCCTGTAGTCTAATGTAAAAGAGAGAGAGGGAAAGGGCAAAAAGAAGAGAGAAAGAAATCATGAAACTGCCCGATTACCCATGTGCCCCGGTCAAATGAAGCCTCTCATATTGGAGGACTTGTTTTTTTTTTTTTTTTTCTATTTTTTTGTCTCTTCAAAGAGTGTGGCTATGTGTATTCACAACTTTTTGTGTGTGTCATTCCAAAACTCCATGTTGCCTTCATGTCCTCACAAGGAAATCGGGGATTTGAGCTCTCGAGTTTCCTAACCATCTCTACCATCCACCCTTCACTGAAAAGGAAGCTTTTGTTCAGGGGTGGGGGTGGGGGGTGGGGGCAGGGAAAAGGTGAGGTCATCTCATCTCCAGCCACTATTCACTTTTCTTTCTTTTTGGAAAGCTTTCTGCTTACATGAACTAACATCCTTCCCTCATTCTCTGATATACAGACGCAGGCTAAAGGCCACACCACTGGATGTTTGTATTAGTGTACTGCAGCAAATCGGGTTTGTCTTTTCCATAAGGACCTGCAGGCTTTTAAAAAAGCCTGGCTGAACAGCATATATGTCTACAGCTACCTTTTAAATATCACTTTACACAGTTTCTTTAATGTAATTATTTCTTATTAAATATGTTTCAACTGACAGCGCAGTGCCTCTGTGATTTTCCCTCTGTGGTTAGTGGTAGTTCTATGTCTACTTCCTTTCTTAAAAGCTGTGTTTAAAACAAGGTATAGTATAACCTACTGTTATTGTACTACTACTTGTATTACAGCTACTGCTGCACATACAAAGAAGAATATGATAGTGAAGTTGATGGTAACATGAGAGAAAAAAAATGAAAATCTAGCTCTAGGAGTTGATAGAGCGTTTAAACCTGTTTAAAACTGTGTTTTTACTCTGAATATGTAGAACAGCAGACTGATAACTCTGTGTAGTATTTAATTATGTGATGCCCTGTCATGACCTTCAGAGCTGAAATTCAATTTCAATCATGAGGTCCTTGGCACTGACCAATCTTAACACACAAACTGTTTCCTTTATTGGGCCTTGCAAACTCCTTGGCCATTGCTTGGTTTTGAAGTGCACCACCGATAAACTACCAAACACAAGAGAGCAGATGGCCTTCCTGCGAGTCAATTGTATTAATTTTAGGTGCTAATCTGCAAGCCACGGCCCTCCCAGAAGCGTACAGTGTTATCCGCACCAGCACGGTGGTGGTGACATATCTGGTTACTAATTCGGTGTGGCATGAAGCCAGATGGGAGATGGAGGAAGGAAGAAGGGGTCTGTTGGTCGGCCATTGAGATGTGTCCCCCAAACCCCATCCATTTGACTGAGAAGGAAGAAGAAGAGGACAGATGAAAGGAGTGTGATGGCACAGTATGGAGGATGTATGTACAGCGGATCACAGAAGGAGGAGAAATGAACCAGAGACACAGCAGCAAATAGGGCAATATTATATAGGGCAATATGCATATATAGGGCAACAGTAAGTGTGTTGCCTTGCAAAAGTCTATAATACTCACTCATAAAGGCAGACACAGACGGGAAAATAGAGAATATGAGTCTCAACCTCAAATATCAGGCCTTTCATTAAATATGATACCGGTGAGTCAGTGTCCTTCACCTCTGGAGGCTCTTCCTTAAATCTCAACAATCACTGGCTTCAGTACAAAGGTGTAGATTTCAATATTTGCATTAGCTCAACTCTAGTACAAACGCCAAAAGTCAAAAAGGTAAATCAAAAAGACAGAGACCAGGACCCGATCGCAGAGAAATAAAATACGATACGGAGATGAAAAGAAGTCTCGACATGAGGACAGCATCGAGACTGACAGACAGGAGAGTAATAGCAACCCTGCTCCAGCTATCATAGTTATCATTTATAATCACAGAGAACCTGTCGCATGGCATGAGGGGAGTTCTCAGGTTCTTGGCCAGGTGGTTGGTTGGAGTCGGCAGAAAGGTAGAGGAGGAGATACAGACTCTACGAACAACTGTAACATGGGCATCGGTTTAGTATATGAAGGTACAGGCACATGCACATACATTTAAGTTATTCCAGGCAAGACTGTCAACATTTACGGGAGTTGAAATAGTTCTGAGTTACTTCATACGGCCTATGCAGGATTTCCTGAAGCAGCTTTAATCTAATGATTCATTATCATTGGATCATATCATTTAAAAGAACCCATTAAAATGAGGCTGTATCTAAATAACAACACACTTTTTAACTGTGGACATGACATGTTCTTTAAGTTCAGACCTGGGTACTGATTCCAGTTCAGTGTGTGTGGACACACACGTCTCCTTACAGCCACTAGGGGCTGCAAGGCTGGCAAACTGTGAGGGAATGGATGAATGAATGATTGAATGAACAGGAGTTACCAAGGCTGGATTACAAAACAGGCGACTGCCCGAGGCCCTAAACTCCCATGGGCACCAAAAGTCCCAAGTTTAATGTATATGACTGAGTTGTGAATAATTTGATTAACTGCAAATGTGTTAAGGACTTTGCACCTCGAACTTCCAATATCAAATACAGGTCCTGTAATATTACCTAATCCTGTGGCCCTGTATGAAGTGGGGCCCTGTTTCAGAATCCAGTTTTCATTCTACTTTGTTTTGTGCTCACATTGGGATTCTTGGACGGGGGGATGGTTTCATGCCTTTATTTTGACAATGACAGCTTAAGGGTGAGTGGAAAGGGGGGAGAGAGAGGGGAGACAGCATGCAGCAAAGGGCAGCGGGTTGGAATGGCCGCAACAAGGACTGGCCTTAGTACTTACCAGGGTGCCCCTCAATTCTAAACAAAGTATTGTTTAATCACATTGCCTCAAAATAATTTGCCTCAAACTGCAGTTCCTCAAATGGCCACTTGAGGCTGGCAACAGAAAGTCTCCATAAGGCCCCATGTTTAAATGCATGTTTACAGCTTGGTACAAAAACAGTTTTGGTCTCTAAAGCTAATTTCCCTGTTCATGAGTGATTTTTTATAGAACTCATTGCTATATAGCCCATTCAAATTATATTAAGGCTTAAAGTTATGCATAATTAATCAGAAGTGGCTGGTTTCAGCAACCACGCTCCACCTCTTGACCATTTTTGGATTAGTGGAAATTGACAAAGGCAGAACTGCCAAGCACATAATGTGTTACTTTCAATATCAATATGTGATGTTTCATATCTAAAAATGAATAAATATATTTACATACTTATATAATATAATTATTTCCAGGAATATTAATATATAAAGTTAAAAACACATTTCTACTAACATTAAAAAGGTATTGCATTACAGTAGTTCTATATTATGAAATATATTTTAAATAAATCAATGGGTAATGAGAGAAATTTTCCCTGCAGTTTGATGACCTACAATATGGCTATTTATAACATTCACCACCGTATAATATCTTGTTAGCAATCAGTCTTTGCACCATGTTTTAGCTGAGCTTCAAGTCGACGTTTTTCTTTCTCCTTTCTCTCTTTTTTTTTTTTTTCTTTTTTGGCAAGTACATGAAGACGCAGTCACTTTACAACAGTTTAGCATTGCTAATAACCCGTATATTTGTGTTTCTCAATTCTTTTTTTTTTCTCTCCTACAAACTCCCCATACACACACTTTCACATCATCACTTCAGTTCTTCCATGATGTAAAGAGAGAAAGTGAGAAATAAAAAATGTGGAGCACCTGGCTTCTTTTTAACATGGTTTCACAGGCTTTCAGTGGTCTCTGATGATTCAACAGTTGCTGCTACAAACATCTGCTGCCTGCTCTTAGCAGATCTCAATTAAGACTCACACAGCCGGGCACGCCATACCTTATTTATGCTTTTTTTTTCTATTTCTTTTTCTTTTTTTTGCTTTCTTTTTTCTCTCTTTTTATTTCAAACATGCCAAATGAGGGAAAGAGGCCAAAAGGTCTGACAAATCCCACTCAAAGAGGACATTACAAGGTGGAAAGACAGAGACGTAGAGAAGAGGTTGGAGGTGTTGGCAAGAGATTTCAAATAAAGAGGCATCCTTGCCAACACTGGCAGCACTTTTAAGAAAATAAGAGCAAGCGAAAAAAAAAGAAAAAGAAAAAAAAGAGGAGCAACAACAACAAACTTCGACAAGCAGCAGCCTAAAGCCCTCCCTCATTTGTCTCTTTCCCCTGTTTTTTATTTATTTATTTTTTTTGAAAAGGCAACCAAAAGAAAGAGACAAAGAAGAAGAAGGAGTGAGTGTTGATATGATTATGTAAATGTAAACAGGATTTCCTGCCGACTGGAAGCCGTTTTTCTCTCTGACCCGTTCTCCTTGCAAATCTTCCATTTAAGACGAATTCCCCCGGGGAGGCTGCTCCGCCGTTACTTAACGGGATAATTATGATATACTAAACCTTTCCAAGATCAGCTCCCCCCCTCCACCCCCTCTCCACACACACACACCCCTCCTCTTCCATCTCGTCTTTGCCTTCTCCCCCGAATCGCTCATTCTCTCTCTCTCTTTCTCTCTCTCTCTCTCCATTCCTCTTTTTCGTCTCTCACTCTCTGTCGTTTCCTCTCAGGCCTCTCCTCTGCCTTCCGTCTGTCCTGGACAGTAACACTGATCTATGTGTGAGCTGTCCGAATAACCACAAACTCAGGTTCATGATGATATGGGTTTGTGAAGGGCAGTGGTGACGCCACTATTTTTGGTTTGAAGCTGTCGATATTGTGGAAATGCTGAGACCAAATTTAGTTCATCATCAGTCACTGAAATTGATTTGTTACAAAGAATGAAGTCTTAAATCATCTCATTTGCCATATACACAAATATGTATATATTAAATTGGGGTTGTACAATAAAAAGCCATATTAAAAAATAAGTAATTACAACCAACTTGTGCAAATTAACAAATGTCTTTTTCGAGCTTGTTCAAATCAAAACCAGCTGATTTATAAAAAGTATAATCTATGCTGTAAAATGCTCATTAAATATACTCTGTAATTCTAATATTTTACCTTAAACAATACAATATACAAAAATCTGTGTTTTCCTTACCTCCCACTCACATCCCTCATTACACTTCATTTCATTTAACCACGTGAGGATTGAAGTCTCTTTTACTGTACAGATGTCGTGGATATTTCTTGGAAAAATATCTCCCTGTTAACATATTGTTTTCTATTCTGTATTATGAAAATAAAATACTTTAAAAGTAAAAAAAAAGATGGGTCATAAAGTCATTACAAACTCATGCCATGCGGCCAAACGCTGTCTGAAATGACATATGTTTGTTGTAAATCTTAGTGGACATTCAAAGTGTCCAAAGATGCCAAAAATGTCTCAGGGAAACGTGTATAAAATGATGCACCATCTATAAGATTTCATTTGAAAGAACACATATGAAACTACTACATCGTAAAAGTCAAAGTGGGAAGCCTGTTTTAAATGACATGTTTTGTGGGGGCTGTCGTCCCGACTGACTCTATTGATTTGAATGTTTAAAGCCTGTTCCGTTCAGCTGTGAAAGTCTTCTTTTCTAGCAAATCCTCCATCTCACTTGGACCTTAACACCATGACCTCACAACGGAAGAATTGAGCAGCAATCACATTATATTCCACATATCCCTCTGCTATCCCACTGTGTGGTGTGTCTGCATGTGTGTGTGTGTGTGTGTGTGTGTGTGTGTGTGTGTGTGTGCGTATCTGAGTGCTATCCATAATATACTGTGCTTACTCTTTGATCTTGTACAGCCTATGAGTCTTTCTGGAACAAAGGAACACACACTTTTGATATCAATACTCGGAAATGTAAAAGACCGAGCAGAAATCATTCTGCTCCAAACATTTCATAATGCAGACGTACAACTTAATTGCAATTCTGCGTGGTTGTTTGGTTCCTTATTTACTCCTACAACTTTGTTACAGAGCCACACGTCAAACTATTTACGCGCTGGTGTAAGCACTTACGGCTACGACTCTTTTCGCTTGACAACGGCCATAAACAGAGGAGCGAGAGATCAAAACTGTTCATCAGAGAGCGTGACAGATGACAGATATGGCAAGAGATTTTCCATGATCTGCGCACATGGGGGGGGGGAGCGGGAGCAGGAGTGGGAGGGGGGGGACTTCAAGGGATGGAGAGAGGAAAAAAAGAGAGGTGGAATACAGGATGAAGATGAAAAAAATGAGACGAAAAATCAAAGAAAGGTGTCTTTCCACATGAGGTAGTTCAGTGAAAGAAATGGCAAAAACAGAAACTTTTTAATAACGTCTCCGATCAATTATTTATTGCCAAACAGTGTGTGCGTGGTGGGACGACGCTGTGTGTTAATAGGTGAAAGCGGACCATTATTTTTCACATTGTGGACCAGGCGTTGGTCACAATCATTAGTTTGTGTGCTCTGCTAATTGGGTGCTCATAAATTAGACAGATGTAACCGAAAGCCTGGCTTCCTGGATCTCTGATCTGACCTTGAGTGGGTGCAGACATGACAGATGACATGCAAACGTTGTGAGCATATAGCGCAGTGATGTATTTAACCCCTCAGTGGTGTTTCTCTACTGTTCTGGTAGAGTACATTTGGAGTTGTGATATCACATTGCTAAATTTGTAACCCGATTAAGGCATTTCTCGATCAAAGTAGGCCCCCAGAAACTTCCCAGGGGATGTACCAAATTTGGGAAGGGGGATTTAATTTAATTTTAAAGAGCTTACTGAATAGAAGATGTTTAAAAAAAAAATGTAAGAAAAAATGTGACTTTGTCAAATATTTAAAAAAACAAAACTCTGCCATTTAGCAGAAACATCCATTCACAGTACTGTAAGTAAGTAACAAAGTTTTCTGATTATAAACTAGTGTATATATGATAAGAATTAATGTTACATGGACATCTTTTAGATATAATCAGTAAAAACACACTGATAATCAGCTAAATCTGAAATAATACTTATGATATTAGTAATTATTCAACAGAATATGATTGAAGATTGTGGACAAATGTCCCTCTGATCTGGTTGGGGTGCCACTGCTGCCCGATGGATTAGTCTAGTTTAAAATGTATAGGAAATACCCAAGTCTGATTTAGTTCAACAAAGACTAAACTGCATGTTATATGACTTTATGTGTTATTAATTATGCTATAACTGTACATGTCAAATGAATTATTCTCAGGTTTTAACTTTGTGAAGCAGATCATGTCTTTTATTTTACTATAACTGAGAAAAAATCTTTGTTAGCTGTTGAAAATGTACCTCGTACTGTAAATGGAAATCTCAGCCTTTTGGTAGAAGCTCATAATGAAACTGTGTGGTCAGCTGAAAGAGAAACTATTTTGCTGTCGTCGGTGATCAAAGAAAATAAATCCATTACTTTCTTTAATTATAGTTTATCATTATAGGGTTACTAAAGACAAAGTATAAGCAAAAGTAAACAAGTGATATTACATTTGACCGTGTATGAACATTATAATAACAAACTATAATATAAATACACATGCATTGCAATGCACTTCTGATTTTGATGTAAAAACTAATTTATACACATTCTCTCTCTCAGTGTGTGCCTGCCTGCTTCTCTGCTCCCTTTCCCTCCCTCATCCATTGTTTTGCTGCTGAAATCCATAACATTTCTTTTGTTCCCCTACTTTCTGTAAGCCTGCTCTCTTATTTTCCCAAGGCCGAGAAACTTCAGGCATGAGAACCCCTGATATAAAACCAGGGAAATTTACCTGGGATTAGCAGCCATTGACAAATAACCTTGGTGATAGATGCACAGTAGATTTGGTTCAAAGCTCTCCCGGCAGCCTCAAAAGAGATTAGTTCACTTCTTATCAGGTCAGCCGCGTCGCCTGGGAAATGTGTTTAAAGTCACATTGATTTATTGAAAGATTCCCCAATAAGAAGATATCTCTCGACTTAAGGAGTGTGTGTGTGCGTGTGTGTGTTCCTGTGTGTGTCATGTGAACGCGCGCCTCAAATAAATTACACTGCCTGTTCAAGCTTTAAGAAAAAAAAAAAAAGCCCCACACAAAGACATTTTCAACAAACGAGCGGTGCGCTTCAAACTAAAAAAGCACTTCTAGATAACTAGTGTTGAATACTGCCACTGGAGACAGACGTTCCCATTCTCTGTCTACCTGTCTCGCCCACTCTCTCTCTCCATTTACCCCATGCTGATAGTGCTGCTGAAAACAGTGATTGTACAGTGGTGAGACACAGAGCGACGCTGACAGGGAGGTATAATAAGGCCTCTTTGTTCCCCAGAGAGAGAGGGAGAGAGGTAGAGAGACATGCACATAGAAGGGGAGAGAGGGAGGGAGGGGGGCAGCTTTCATTTACACCATTACCTTCTTAAGCGTCATTATCAGGCCAAGGAGAAGACGACTGTGGGAAAGCAGGTGGAGCAGCCAATGAGTGAAATGACAGATCTGACATGTCGCTCATGAGGGCCATCTGAGGGATGACATTCTCAATTCTCCTCTCTCTCTCACACACACACGCGCGCACACACACACACGTATGTCTTTTAAGTATGTCTTGTAAACCTCTGGTTCACTTGTTCATCTTGCATTTCTTCCATCTGACCTGTTTTCTTCAGGGATCAGGACTGAAAGGGGACTGGGTTCGTCTGTTTTTACAGTGCACACACAGAAATCACACACACACGTCAATGTTGAGCATCTCATTCCCAAACTGCCTGATTTTACGCTCTTCCCACAATTTTGGAACTTGGCTGCAGGGATTCGCTCCCATCGAGCCACAAGAGCGTTAATAGGGTCGGTCATTGGTGTTGGTCAATAAAGGAGTCGGTATATTTCAGCAGGATTGCTTGTTTGATGATCAAATGGCGTCCCCGGACACCTTTCTGTTGTCTGACAGCAACTTTCTGATAATTACGCCCACTTCGCACGCCAATAGTCCAGGTGTGCGGAGGTGTGGAAGTATGAAGGGTTCGGGCCTCTTTCTCAAATGTTCTTTTTTTTTTCATTCTTTACACATCTATTTCTGTAACTTTTTGTGCGAACGAGCAGGTGCAACATGAAGAAAGCTTTCCAGGAGAGATGCTGTTTTGGCCATATTTAAACAATTATTTAGACCTCTCACAACAACTTCTACTGTGGTTGTTCAGAACAGCTATGAACATTTTGAACAAAGCCACGGTGGCACTGTCACGTTCAAACAGGCAAGGAAGAAACCCAAAATGTTGCCACCAAGTTAGAAGCTCTAAAAAACATTATGTGTTTAGGGTTTCCCTTCATTGGAAGTGAGGAGCATGGGGGGTGTCCACATACTTCCGGTAATGTAGAGTACCTTCCCTGTGTCTGCGTGTCTCCTGTAAATCTTTTCCTTCCTTCCTGTATACCATCTCTGCAAACATATTTGGATGATTTTATCCTCCTTGTGTCTTTCTCTTCGTCACTCATCACTTCATCACTGTCTCTTCCTCCCTCTCTCCATTTTTCTGCCCCCCTCTCAAAAACCTACCACCCTCCGTCTCTCTCCTGTTTCCTTCCCCCTCCCTGCCTTCACCCACATACCTCCAGCCCTCCTTTTCTCCGTCTCTCTGTCAGTTTTCATGCTTCCTCCATGCCTTCGTCTATCTCTCCCGCTGTTTGCTTTTAACTCTTGAGGTCATCCGGGACCCCTGGGCAGCTATCCCAGAATGCTGAGCCGGCTAACGTCCTGCGGAGTTGCCTTCTGGACAGAGCGGACAACCGAGCCAGGACTCGATCGGTGCTCGGACTCAACCATGTATTCAGCCACTGCTCCACCCAGAAAAAAGAGGCATCTTCAAAGGTTCTTTGGTTAGGGTGGTGGTTCTATATCGAATTGTAATAACTACCTCGAACCTCTGATTGTTAAATGTACTACATGTAGCATTGTAACATCAATAAATCATTACCACCTTCATTTGTAGACATTAGTGTAATTACCACAAACAACCAACCAAGAAGACTGGCAGCTTTCACTGGCATTTATAATGTGTTTTACATTGTGTGCCAGACTGCTTTATGGCACAAAAAGAGATTTCTTTAGAACACAAAGGGCTGTTCTTCAGTCTAAAGTAAGGTAAAGCTTTCAGAGTTTCTGGCGCACAGATAGTGTAAGAAGCAAAAAATAAAATGCATAAAAATTAGACAAAGGAGGGAGGAGAAGAGGAAGTATTTGTGTCAGGAAACAGCAGGCTATAGTGAACGGCACAGAGGCAGGAGTATTGTACTTAAGTCAGCTTTTGAGATACTTGTGTTGAACTTGAGTTTACTTTATATTGTGTTACTGAATTATTATTATTGATATTTCAACATCTGAGCAGGTGAGACAAATGTTGAGTAAAAGTATAAAAGTATGCTTAATTACTTATCTTTCTAATCATTTAACTGAGGTTGGAGTTATATTGAAATGTTATCAAATATTTCAGTTGGAATATCGATATCTACTGTATATATAACAGTCATATAACATCATAATGTTAAAGATTTTGAGCATTTCATGCAGCATATAATAGACAAATTTGAGCATCGTGCCACATACGATTTTCCTGGAACAGTTTGTTTGTGCATGAAAAATGTAAAACGCAGAAATTTTATCAATATACAGATCCAGATATAACTCCAGCTCGTGCTTTTCCAGGAGACGCTCGCTGTCACACAAACTAAAAGTTCAACGTTATGAAGCTCCTGTGTTCATGAAGCGCTGCCTCCTCCACACCAGCTCTTACTACTGAGCACTTACATGATGGATAAAAAAAAAGAAACCATAGAAACCGAGCACCAAGTGAGCGAAACACTAAAATTACATGGTTGAACACAATGCAGTAATGCATATATCTGAAAACCACAACAGTGGTGAGTTCCAGAGAAGTTAACTCAAGGGCCCCGTGTCTCTGTGTCGCCGCTCAAGTGGAAAGGTATAATTAGCGATGGAGTCGTTGCCCGAGTAGTTCAGCTATGCACAAAAACATGCAACAACAAAGTGGTGCCTCCATGTAGAATGGAGGGGTAATAATAAGATAACAAGGAATCAGTAGTCAGACATCAATGTTTGAATGTCGCTCACACACAGACACAAGCATACACACACCCTCTACCACTGCAATGTGGCAGCAACAATTGTCCAAATGGAAGACCACGCACATATGTGCCTCTATGTCCATGTGTGTGAGCGTGTGTGTGTGTGTGTGTGTGTGTGTGTGTGTGTGTGTGTGTGCATGTATTCATCTATAAGTGTCCAAACTGTGCAGAAAAACAGGCGAGCCGGTGATCAATACATAACAGAGAGAGTCAAAAACAATATCGCAGCATCAGGGCCCGTGTCTGTTTATTCGATGGGGGGGGGGGCTGCTTGACCAAAGATGGATGAAGAAATCAATCTGTACGTTCAAACAAATAACACATGTATTGAGACGAATCGGTCACAGACATGCATATCCCCCACGTGCACCTGCAGCATGTCAGCTTGACAGCTTGTCAGCTTAGTTTATCACAGATACTGAGTATTGGTATCAAGGTCCACTGACAAGAATCAAGAAACTGCAGCACATAAATGCCAGAAATGATCTGTGAAAGAGCATTTAGGTTTAACTTTTAGCCAGCCACAGTCTCAGTATGACCCATAGGTGTGGTCAGAATTGGCTGGAGACGTGCGCACATCCAAGCCTGACTCAAGATGATAAGAAGTGCCAAAAGTGGATCATGGATTAGTAAAACACTGTACACACAGGGAACCATCCAAAATCAAAGCAAGGTTTTTTATATATTTTTTTAATATAGTACAATATCTTTATCTTTCATGGCCACGCTGTGACTTTAGTATATAGTAACATGTTTGCATTTCAGCCTGACGCTGCCTTGTTGACATGCTTCTCTGGCTGCGTATGAAACCGATCTGTCCTTGTGGCTGGGCTGCCTGTTATCGCAGAGGGACAGCGATGAAGTCTGAAAGAGGACGACGAGCAACAGGGACGGAAACAAAGAGAGAGAGAGAGAGACAGAGAAAGAGAGAGAGAGAGTGAGTGAGACGGAGAGATGGGTTGCATAGGTCTTAGAACAAAGTGTCTGTGTGTGCGTCAAAGAGCGCTGGCCAGCGTCAGCCGAGAGAGCCGCATCAAACAAACCGAGCTTTTTGGACACAATGATATCGACAGAATGTCAAGAACAACAGCAACTGACAGGGAGTGTGTGTCTGTGTGTGTGTGTGTGTCTGCACAGCTGGGTATGTGTGCAGCATGATTACACCGGTGCATCTTGGTGTGTTTATATGCGTATGTGTGTGTTGCCTCGTCAAAAACAAAGGAATCCAAATACACACTCGCGCATAAGCATAAATATCACTGGCTGTCAGTCAACTTCAAACAATGCAGCTGTAATCTATGATAACATAAATACAAGCAGCTGCGGGCAGCCCGAAAAAAAAAGAAGAAAAGAACTGACACAGGAAAGAGCGCTGAGTGAACCTGGTCTTGTTCTGACCATTAAAGGCAACTTCACCAAGTCTGAAATGTGACTTTTCCACGGCTGTGAAAAGTTGCCGGGCCTGCATCTCGTTCGGGTCGGAGCTGATAAAGAGTCGGTGGCCTTGCGAGACCACCGGACATGTAAACACCATGCGGACTCCAAATCCCAGAGGTCTGCGCTCTGCTCGGTCTAACAGGGGTTCTGCCTCTCATCAATAATCCCGGTTGTCAGACCTCCCTGTCGACAAGGAGCAGATCTACATGTACGCCCCCCCCCCTCCACCCTCCTCTCTCCCTCCCCTTCCTCTCCCTCACACACACACACACACACACACACACACACACACACTCAGTCTTTGATCTCTCCCCAGTGGATATATTCTATTTCCTATTTCCGTCATCACCTGGTTCTGATTTAGAGGTCAGGAGAGGGAGTGCTGGATCAAGCCAGGCTAAATAGCTGTCACTCACATCATCAGCACTGCTAACTATCTGCCTTTCTGCTGCTGAAATTTGTTTTAAACACCACCCCATGTTTTTTTTTCTTCTGCAGCTCATTTTTCCACCTTTACTCAATGAGTTCTTTCCCTATAAAGAAAAAAAAAAAATGTTGCGATTGTTCGACAAATGTTAAGCCCTGCTCATAATCCACTGGCTGCACACTTGTGGGCCGCAAATGCCCTTTTTCTCAATAAATGGCTTTAAGGAAACAATCATTTGATGTAACAAATCATGCTGCAGGACACATTTCTCAAGGTTTTTTTTTTTTTTCCCTAAAGGAGTGAGACAAATAAGAGCTTTAATACATTAGTGGAGGCAGGAACAATGTCTGATTTTGACCTCTAGATGGTGCTGATCTTTTAGTTGTGTGACTCTCTCAGACGTGTGTGTGTGTGTGTGTGTGTGTGTGTGAATCTGCACATAGTGTGACAGACAGAGCGGGGTATGTATGTGCAAACAACCTGTGTGTGTGTGTGTGTGTTGCCTGTATTGCGTTTTGATCTCGGAGCGATTGCGTGCACAAGAATGTAGACATACATGTGTGAGAGTCACCCTGTTGTCTGTGTTGTGTATGTGGGTGTATTTTTTTTTTCTTTTTCCGCAAGACAATAAAAACATTAATTTGCCCTGAAATCATTTCTGACGTAAATGTAGAGTGGTGCCCATTGGAACCCAGTAATGAAGCATGCGGCATCTCGCCGGCTCCTAATTTGACTAGTTAAATGACTCCATTACGTGTCTAACAGACAGAGGCAAATCATTTCTGGTCAGTTGAGGCTCACTTACCCGCATCCTGGTGTTGGGGAAATGTCTATGTCTCTGGCTG
>OX336882.1:4549409-4601909 GCA_946959425.1 Argyrosomus regius
TAAACTTTTCCCCCATTTGTTCTCCACTCTCCGTACATTACAGTGTACAGTGATACTAGTTGACACCCGACAGATGGCTTTTGTCAGGCCTGGAGAGCAAGAGTTAACCCAATCCTCTGTTCACCCTCCCTCCATCCCTCTCTTCTTTTTAAATGTCTCCCATATAAACAGATTTTGTTGCTGCTTAAAGTGGGCTCAAAATTAAAGCGTATCGTTTTACACACACATTGCATGCATATTACGGAGCCCCAGCTGGTGGCAGGCTGCTCTTAAGAGCCATATGATTAAGTTAGAGGTTGGGGTATCCGATAAGATTCGAGCTCTCTGCCTCTCTCTCTATCTCCCTGCCTATTTTACTGCAAACTTATTAAATGGAGGAAACGACATTATTTTTTTCCTGAGTGTATGTGTAATTATTGTCACACACCTGTGACTCCCTGCCATCCACGACAGGGAAGAAGAGAGGGGAAGGAGGGATGATGAGGAGGGGGGGATAGGGAGGGAGGTGGGATGAGAAGAAATGTCGTTGGGAGCAGCGGGAGTCCTCGTTTCAGAAAAAAAAAAGGGAGGAGGATAAAGAGGAGAGGAAAAACAAGAGAGCTTGTTAATCATGCGCTTTCTGTCACTGGCTGAACACTGATATCCTAATGATTCACGCCGAGATAGTGACATCACAAGGGAGAGTAACGGAGAGATGTAGAGAGAGAAAGAAAATAAGGAGGCGGAGGGGGGGAGGGGGGGTTGCAAATGAAGGAAGATGTCCCAAAATGGACAGCTAGTTTTGCACAAGATGACAGAAATCATAAAAAATAAAAAATAAAAAAAAAGACAGAAACTGGGAAATGTCCCTCTGAATCTGTTGTTGCATTCCTCACAAACAGGCACTTGTTTAATTTGAACAGAATGTTTCTCAAGGAACGCTGTTGTGAAAGTTTTCCAGCCAAGTTTCAATCTGTAGTTTTTTTCTCTCTCTCTCTCTCTCTCTCTCTCTCTCTCTCTCTCTCTCTCTCCCTCTCTTTCTCGTTTTGCCGTTTACCTCGGCAGACCACCCCGTCGAAAGGCAACAACATGTGATATGATCCTCGGGAGACAAAGGAAATTACCTATTAAGTGGGAGAGATGATCTTCCTTTAGCCTCGCTCCAAAAAAGTGAGTCACGATGTTGTAATTGTTTACCTTTGACTCAGCCCATAAGTCTCTCCTCCCATCTCTCTCTCTCTCTCTGTTCGGTTGTAACATAATATTTTGCGACGCTGCTTTCAGAAGCCCGGCTCTCGCTCTCCTCTTTTTTCTCTCTCTCTCTCTCTCTCTCTCTATCTATGTTCTAACAGGACAGATGTCATCGCCCCAAACAGTCTGAGTCATTGTACGCCTCCACACCCCTGAGTAACCCAAGGACATCAGGGAAGAGAGGACTGTAATTTTACATTTTAGACGTTTAGTTGATGCTCTTAGTCACGGCAACTTCAGGGTTCAGCGTCTTGCTCAAGGCCACGCGGACAGGACCAGTAATGTAATGATATAAATCAAGAGGAGGGTTGTGTGTGTGACCTCTGGTTATTATTTATCATAAGGAAAATACAATTGTAAAAAAATATAAACATCACTGTGATGCACTACTGATTTACATCAGGAACACTGATCTCAGTCCAAACAGGTGGTAGACTGCATTCTGTTTCTGCACAGAAGACGATAAACTACCGTAAACTTCTGAACCTGTGACCCCTGCAGTACTTTTTTTGATCTGTCAGTATCCTGTTGTGTTTAAGATCAACTGCTTGATAGCACAAGTTGTACAACAGCTCCAGCAGATATTCAGGAACTTGTTTTTTTTTAGTTTTTTTTTTTATTGGAGTTCGACAGCACTCAAAAGGTTGTTTGTCTGTGCCAGCGCAGTTTCCCCACAGATCGAGCAGATCAGACAAAAAAAAAGAAAGAAAGAAAAAAAAAAAAGGCTGGAAATAGCATCGCCGAGCGAGCGGGCTGCGTGTGCTTTTTTTGGGTGTAATGTTTTAATAGAAAGCAGATGGTTACAGATGCAGGGGCCGAGCGCCGGTGATGACACATCTTTAATATTTTAGAGTGGTCTTTGCTGTAAATGTTGCAGCAGCTGTTTCCCAAAGCTGTAAATTTACTGCATTTTTTCCTTCTTTTTTTTTCTCTTTTGTGTGTGTGTGTGTGTGACTGACAGCTATTGGATTTACTGTAAATTACAGAAATGAATATGGAAAAGTGATGAAAAGGCAGCGAAAGGGGGGAGGAGGCTCTGCGTATGTGTGTGTGAAAGTGTGTATGCACCCCGACTGTTTGCCGTTGAATCAATTCCTCCTCATTCCGAACCCTGCTGATTATTCTCTTATTTTAGTTTGTTAGAGGCGGCTCACACACTGTTGCCCTGTGAATTTAGAAAACTGATATTCAAATGTAAAGTGATACTAAAATAATGAGACGGAGGGAGAGAAAGAGCAAGAGAAAGGTTGATGGAGGAAGAAGGGAGGCGGAGGAGATAAATATATATTTGTATTGTGTTTGCGTTTGCGGCCATTGCTTTAGTTTTAATGTCAGCAGCGTAGAGAGAAGGGATTTTTTGCCGATGCTTTTGAGTTGAGGTGATTGTCATCAATTCGCGTCTTGGCATTTAAACCACCCTCTTCAAATATGAGTATTTGAAATGCAAATACAGCTGCGTTTGCCCAGACAAATTAAAAGACACACACAGGAGTGGGGAAAAATAGACACTTTTAAATTTTTACTGGTTTTTATCATCAGAGTTTTCATTGTCAAACACTCCCTTCTTTGTCTCTTTTCAGGAGAGAGCGGCATCTCTGGCTGATAATGCGGCATTCTGACTGTTTATGTATGTGTTTGTAGTTTTGTCCACCCGACACAGAAAAAGAGAAAAGACAGAGAGGTGCTGTTTTTCTCTTGCCCTTGGCTTCAACTGTTTGCACCTCGTGAGGTGTGTTCGATTAAGTGCTTTTCTTTTTTTTTCACCGCCCCACAAGACACAGTGAGAAAATATGATTCACATTTTTCCCCCTCTCTCCATCTCTCTGACACTACAGTTATTTAAACATCAATAGCAATGCGTCTTCTTTAGCACACACTCTTTCTCATATTGATATTTGTATATGATCATTACTTTTGGCCCTGCACGCTTTGTTATACTGCGTCAGCTTCAATAGGTGTAAGATCCAATACTGCAACCTCTGCATTCAAGGCCCCAAAAAACCAATAGACTAGCGTGGCTCACTTTATTGTGTGAGGGAATCTACTGTAGCACCAAGCTGGATAGGTTCAACATACCTGAGTCACTGAAAACACTAAAAAAAACGGGGCCTGGAATTGCATACAACCCCGCTATAAACAACTACTGTGTCCAAGTTAACAGCCAGGAAGAAAGATATGTTCGTATAAAACTTGAGCTGATGGCACTCTTTCATGAAAAGGAAAACAAAGCAAAGAGTAAAAAAAAGAACAGGTAAGAAGAAAGTTTTGCCTGCCGCCTCACTTCTGATAAAGTTGCTGAATATTTGTTTTCTTAATTAACAAGCTATAGAAGGGAGGAAGAAGGAGATAGAGAGAGGGGAGGGGGGGTTCAGTGATGGACGGATGGTGTTGATGACAGGATGGATTCATTAGCAAAGGAGGAGAAAGACCCCCCCAAACACCCACCGCTCCTGTCCTATACTTCTTCCTCTATCTGATGTACAGTGTGCTAATCCACATGAAACCCTTCAGCTTATTGACTGCTTCCAGCCATTCTATCATGTATATGTGTGTGTGTGTGTGTGTGTGTGCGTGTGTGTGCATTTACAAAAGTTATTTTCCAGCGACAAAATGATACAAGTACATGCTGGTGATCTTTTGCATTTTTTTTTTTTACAATACATAAGGAGACGAAGCAAACTTTAACAAGGACCAGCGAGTGAGGAGAATGAGGAGAAGCGTGTTGTGTGAGAAGGGCGTGCATGTGGGGAGTGGGGGGTGGGGGAGTGGGGGGGGGGGGGGGGGGGGGCTGCCTCTCTGCTACCTGCAGAGAGGCAGCGTCCAAATGAGAACATAATAACAACATCAGAGAGCGAGGAGAGGGATTGTCTGCGAGATGACAACAGTATTAGAGAGAAGTCAGATAATTAAGAAATGCACTTAGTGTTTTGTCAAAAGTGGCCGTCACAGGCGGAGATGGAGTTTAGCTGTGTGTGTGTGTGTGTGTTTGTCCTGTGTTCCATACTGCAGATAATGAGCCTGGAATATAAAAAAAAGAAAAGATGAAGGGAAGAGGAAAAGAAGAAAGAAAAAAAACAATAAACAGTGAGAAAAATCAATCAAATAATTTAAATGAAAAGTTGTGTTCTGTCCGCGCGAGGATGCCAAGTTCTTTTGGGCATTTCTGATGTAGCTGTCCAGTCAGGGAAAATGAGACACATCTTGGATGGGAAGCAAACAAGAGGGGTGGCAGTGGATGGGAAGGAGGGAGGGATGGATGGATAGAGGAGAGTAAGGGGGGGAGGGAGGGAGGGGGGGAGGGCCACAGAAATAAACCCAACTCCCATCTGATGAGCAGCTTGTCCATAATACTGAATCTCCATCTCTTGCCAAGTCTGCTTCTTGATACAGAAACACGATAAGTGCAGATTTTTTGAAAAGATTCCCTTCTTGTTCATTTGCCCCCCCAACAACACCCCCCCCTTTACTCCTCGTTTGCTTTTGGCCTGGAAGCACTTCTAGCCGATGCCACGGATAATCAGGTGGCTGTTTTTTTTGTCAATCTGTACCCCCCCCTCCTCATCCCATGATGTGATAATGAAATTAAAGAAGTGGAGAAGAATAAAGAAAAAAAAATAGATGCATTCATCTCTTTTTTGCGCCCAACAACTACAGGACAGATGATGTGGCCATCTTGAGATCGTTTGTCATCTGTCAGGCAGCGTTGACCTTGCAATGAATGCCGACCGTCGCACTGAAATCATCTTTTACGGCGAGAGAAAAAAAAAGATACAGAGAGAGATAGAGGGAGGCGGAAAGAGAGAGGGGCTGTTGTTTTCGGTAATAAAGACAACATTTATGCCTTCCATTCGCGCTGCCAGTTAAAAGAGGCACAAACATGGAAATCCATTATGGAACGCTTCTTAAAAGTGTGACCAATCCTTGTTCAGTCAATTAGAGTCTGGAGACTGAGAATATGATGTTTGTCTGTTTAGCCTCCCGACACATACAGATCAGGCTGGATTTGATGATGGAAAGAGAGATTCTTTTTGTTTTTTTCACAGAGATAGAGTGAAAGAGAGGAAGAGAGGAAAAAGAGAGAGACAGAGGGATGGAGGGGCAGCGCAGCCAAGCTCTGCTTATCTCTTTTCTTCTCTGCTTTCTTTGCTGTTTTTTTTCTTCCTCTTCTTACCCTCCCATATACAAAAGCATTAATGTGCGCAGCTATGTGCTTTGCCATTGTTCTGTGTTTAAAAGCTTAAAAAGGGACGTTGTTTGTGTAACTGGCAGAGTTGGCGGTGCACGGCCGCGTCCAAAAAGCCTGTACTTAAAGTTGCTGAGCGAAAAAAAAGAAAAAAAAAAGAAATAGGCCGCACAAAAGGGAGTGATAGAAAAGCAGTTAATAAGAGTGGTTACCCCAGAATGAGCGGGGATGAGGTTTCACATTAAAAAAGATTTATCTTAAAGTATGGTGCTAATCCCTCCAGTTTTAATCCACCCAGCACCCCTCCACCACCACCACCACCACTACCCCCGGACCCTCCCCTCTCAGCACCCTTTTCATTCCTGCTGAGGGATAATAAAAAACTATAAACCATAAAGTTCTTACAATTTCTGGAAACTGGCAAATGCACGGCGCCCTGATTTTACAAGGATTCCTGGCCAGTGAATCACGGAACTAGGAGGACTCATCTCCCTCACAACAGATTATTAACCGAAAGAGGAAGTCGTGGGGTACAGCGGAGGGCAACAAGGACAAAAGGGAAAAAAAAGAGGAGAGGAGGAGAGGAGTGCATGTTTGCTATGACCTATTTGATGATTATCGCGATGGCAGCGGTAGCGGTGATAGGTGGCGGAGGGGTGTTGTCATGCTCTCTGTCACACTCGGCTGTGTCATACAAGCTGGATGGATGCCTCTGTCCACTGCAAGCTGCTTGAATGAGGAAGCATATGGGTGTATGAGAACCTCAGCCCACTTCATGAATATTTGATTCATATTTCCTGTGTGTGTATGTGTGTGTGTGTGTGTGTGTGTGTGTGTGTGTGAGAGAGAGAGAGAGAGAAAAGAGAAGCAGAGAAAGGGAGGAAGGCTGTTTTTCTCTCTCTCTCTCTCTCTCTCTTTCACTTGTCATTGCAAAAACTCACAAGGCTTACTTTGTGGCATTCTAATCATAATTGCCAATCCTGAATACAAATCTCTCAGCGCTAAACACATCGAGTGAAATTGAAATGACAAAACGAAGCTCATATAACGGTGTAATCAAAGATACATTCGGTTGGGGGGGTTGGAGGGAGAAAAAAAAAAAAAAAGTTGAGAGTGTTCTTCCGCAACCAGTAAGAGATGAGGATCAGGGGCCAGTTATTAGCTCGGCCAGGGAACAAAGAAGCCCAGTGTTGGAGGGCAGCTTAACGCTGAGCCAGTTACTGTACCTTTCAAAACTAATATGTAACCATATCTGTTTTAAAAGGACGATTCATATTACTGTGAATGCATGAGAAAAGTTGTTCCCATCCCTGTGACCCAGGAAACTCGAATCCCACTTGTAATAACCCCCCTGCCCCCCCTCCACACACACACACACACACACACACACACAAACTCACTCAATTGCAGGCCTGGCCTTTTGTGGAAAAGCATCCCATTTAAAAAGATGGGGGACATAAAAATTTTTTGTAATGATGTAAAACATCTTCAGCTTTTTTTTGACAGGACAATGGTGCTTATTGTGCTTTATTGTTACTGTGGCGACTCCAAAGGTCAGCGTGGGTGTGGCCGGGCAGACAAGGGCGGCACTGAATGAAAATTGGGTTATATGTGATCAACCAAGTTATTAATCAGATTAAAATGGATTCCCTCTGCCTGCTGTTTAACTAGACAGGAGGGAGAGGAGGGGAGAGGAGGGGAGGAGAGAAAAAATGAAAAGAAATAAAGACAGAGAGAGGAGGGAAAGAGAGGCAGAACAATAGGCCAGTGTTTACTCATGCAAGAGCAAAGAAAGTCATTGTTTTAGACGCTGAAGTCACTGTCGCAGATGAGTTTTGATAAGGACCAGCTCTGTGAAACATCCCACTGCGTGTAACCAGTCTGTCTAAAAGCATGTGCCCTTGCCATGGATGCCCCCTAGCTTCATCCAGGTAACCTCTCTAATCCTGATTAAATCACTGTAATTAGAACAAGCAGTGTTCCTCCACCCCCATATTTCCCTAATAAAACAATGCAGCAGTTTAAATCCGGTCGCTGGGATTTGCAACGCAACAATGCAGTTTATATCCATCTCTGCCGAGGAATTAAGTGTATTTTCTAACTGCTAATGTTATAATGTTGCTGGCTTATTTGTCTCGATGCTCGCTATTCTTTTTCTTATTCCCCCCGCGGTTTGTGTTCTCTCTCTCTCTCTTTTTTTTTTTTTCCTAGCGCAACTTTGTTTATTTGAGTCTTATTTATTTGTTCCTTGGCGCTTTTTGATGTTTAAATCAAACATGTTTTTAGCGAGTGGTCGGGATCATCCTTCACTACGGGAAATAATGCAAGTTATTTGTCTTTAATTGCCTCAGAGCTTTTCAAACACGCCGACTTGCTGCCTATGTGTCTATACCTGTGTATATTTTTTTGTTTTTATTAGTATCACTGCATGCCTCCATTGATGTGGAATAACAGAGGAAATAAAAGTTGACATAGTTTCTTGATTTTTTATTTTTTTTTACCTCCCCCCCACAACCCCCTGTTTCCCTCTTTGTCTGCCATACTCTCTGTTGTTTTTTATATATCTGTGTTTTTCCTTGAAGTTGCTGCGGCAATGTCTCATTATGTGTCGACTAGCTGTGTAAGTGTAGTTATTATGCCTGTGTGTCTTTGCCTGGCGGTACTGTTCTCTCTCTCCCTCTCCCTCTCTCTCTCTCTCTGTGTCTCTACTGTCTCTCTCTGTCTCTCCCTCGGAGGATGAGGAGCTTTTTGAGTACAACTCCTCTGAGGCGTCCTCCTCACATCTCCGGGGCGCCTGGGGAAGGGAACGTTGCATTCTTAAGAGGAGCAACTCAAACTGAACAAAGTCTACAGGAGTCAGGGAAGAAAAGAAACAAACAGCAAACTAACGAGATGGGAAGCAGAGATCATGTCAAATATATCGGGTTGGAAGGCCAATTTATAACCCATTGTTTCATGTTTCACAATATCGAATGCAATGCGCACTAACGTGGCTATGAGTGTGCACGTGGGGAGAGGGTATGCAGACTTGCATATATACATAAAAGCAGTTGATTTGCACGTGAACACACACAATCACACACACACACACACACACAGTGTATCAATGTGATCTCCAGCTCCCAGTAACCTCCCAGCTCCCACGCTGTCTTCACTCCTGTTTCCCCATCCCGTTTCTAAAATAATGAATAGAATAATTGTCATGTAACTTTGCAATCATCCAGCATCCGTCTCCATTTCCTTTTCAAGGGCAACTCGATACTGCCCTTCATTCACTGTACTGTACTTGCAGGAAACGTGATGTGGCCAATATCATCGTCGGTATTAGTGCTTCTGACTGAGAGACAGAGAGGGAGAGGGAGAATGTGAAAAAAGAATATGAAGCCTTTTCATAAAAACGGACCTTTCAGCAGGCGCAGCAGTTAATATCTGGGGAATTAGTGAGGTCAAAATATTTTTAGAGTTGTCACATCTGCCGAGGAGAAAAGAGAGGCGGAGAGAGTGAGCAACAGGTACCATCCTTAGGGCTTGACAGCAGCTATTACACTTAATTGCTCTTTGAAAACTACACTATTTGCACTTTTGGGTGACAAGGTGATAATTCACCTCTGCACAAGTTAAACTGGTAATATTGTTGCACATGTGAAATAGCACCTCGCCTCCGCCAGCCGTCAAAGCTGTCATCTCGGCATGGCAGAGGCACACAATGAGAGCCTGGGGAAGTGTTTCACCAACAGTCGTCTTCTTCTTCTCAGCAAAAAGACAGACAGACAGGCCTCCAGACGGCTTAATCACTGGAGGAGCCCATGCCCTCCAGCAACAAGGAGAGAAAGAAAGACGGAGAGCGAGAGATAAAGAAAAGGGAGGATCCTGGAGTGTGGGAAAGTGAAATGCAGAGATCCAAGAGGAGAGGAAGAAGTGCTAATGGACTCGCTTTGGTCTGAACAGAGAGACATCAGTGGTTGGGTTTCCATGCACTCTCAGGCAGATCTTGGTCAAACTCTGGTTGAAGTTTTAATCAGGTTAGGCTGTTTACAAGAACCTTTGCAAGACTGCAATTGAATTTGCCACGAATAAATGATTTAACTGGACAGTCTGGTCCACTGACAACCAAGAGTTTGAGGGAGAAGCATGACCTGACACTGACACTCTCCAATCTAATACCATCTTACTACTTACTGTTTAGGATAATTTTGTTTTATTCCAATCAGGACTTTTTCTGTATTTGTGAAAATCATTTCTATCGTAAAAATTGATCGTACTCACTCAGTTAATTGCTGTGATCTGTAAATGCAGCATCATTGCTGAAAAGAACTGAGACCCACAGTCAGAGGAGTTTAGACAAAGACTATGTAATGTTTTAAAGATGAAATAACAAAATCTTTCTTTTGCACATTAAACGTGTAATTCATAGAGAATAAAATGCACTGTCGCTCACTTTAATAAAGTAACAATAAAGAGTTCTGCTGCTATGGCCCTACTTTGGTCCAGTATGATCAGTTTGCTAATGATAGCTGATATTAGCAAACTTTAAAGGTCCAGTGTGTAATAAATACATAAATGGAATAAAACATGTACGTTTTCATTAGTGCATAATCACCTGAGAACCAAAATCAAGTTCCCGTTACCTTAGAATGAGCTATATTTATCTTCAAAGGGAGTGGCTCCTCTTCCTGTTGAACCACCATGTTTCTACAGTAGCCCAGAACAGACAAACTAAACACTGGCTCTAGATTTGGCCTTTTGAGTTTTTCATAGCCACCATAGTTTATCTGTTTCATTCTTGGAAGGGGGAGGCGAAAGGGGGTATTCAGTTGGTTGACTTCTCTCTGCCTTTGCTGTTTGCCAATATGTTGCAATTGTCACTTGTCTGTGCCACAATGCCGGCTGTACAACAAAAGTTAGATGAGTCGTGTTTCCATCCAAATGTATCAAAAATTTGAGAACACAGCTATTCACTGCACAAACTGTAAAATTATTATCCAAACTGTCGTGTTGTGAATATCTACTTCCTGTTTCAACTCTGACCTACTATATTTGCATCATTTAAGTCAGTTCATCAGTTCACTGTGTGCAATTAACCACATTTTGCTCACACTCACTTTCAGTTTGACCTCTGAATAATGTTTATGATAAGGCTAAATTATTAGCTTTTCTTATAAACCATCTAATTGTACAAGTGCTCGTGTTTATTGACCCGTTGGACTTTGTTGTTGCGTCGTTGCATTGTTCCCAGATCATAGCAATTACTTTGGTGAGTTTAATGTCATCAAAACCAATAAAAACAAAAGCCAAAACAGCAAAAAATAAGAACCAAGTTGTAATAAATCAAAATTATCCTTTGACTGAGAGATGACAGTCCGACAGCTCTCTGTGTGGGTGTCACCACACTCTTGGTGATGACTGGTTGCTGAAAGAATTACTGAACAGTCTAACCTATTGAAGCTTACAGCATTAATGAATATAACAGGATTTGCCAGTGTTCAACAAAAGATTTTCTGATGTTTCCAAGGATGCAAAGTGTACAGATATACGGTACTGTGTGTCCTTGTTGCTTTTGATGTAGCTCTGTATTATACAACAGTCTCCACTGAGCGTGTGAAGGAAACAGAAGTGTTGGTGCAGCAACAATGAAGGAAAACAGTATGAGTAAGAGTATAGATGTTCATCTGGTTTTGCTTTTGAATTCTGTCACTGTTTGTGTGCATCAGAAAAGAGACTTTTAACCATTGACCATTCAACCACAAGAGTCTACTGGCTAAATGACTGATGACAATGTTAAAACCCGACTATCCATGGCCTTTGTGTGTCCTTAATACAGATTCTGTCTTGTAAATTAGACCATAAGCACCACGTGTCCCCACAAGGATCCTCGGGTGTCACCTTCCTGAACTTTCAGACCTGGTTCTAAGTGTAAAGACTAATTTCCACCATGCAGGTAAGCTATCTGTCTGGTTCATTAGTAAACACAGGGGTGTCTGTGGAGCAATAAGTACCCTAGCTCTTTTGCACTTGTCAAAGCATTTTGTGTGAGTGTTTATGTGTGTGTGCGCGCATGTTTGCTAGAGACAAACAGCAACCAAATTCATGGTAATTAACCACCTGATGAGGACAGTATTATTGGCAATTACCAGGTTTTGCATTATCACAAGTTTTAAATGTGTGTGTGTGTGTGTGTGTGTGTGTGTGTGTGTGTGTGTGAGAGTGTGTGGATGCACACATGCAGGTGTGTGAGCTGAGATCGGACACACAGACCGCAGATAAAAGGGATGTTATCTGAGAATGGAGGAGAAAGTGGTGGTCAGTGTCACTAACACTGTTGGCAACGGGCACTGTTGGTTTCATTCATGAAGGGAAACATTCCAAAAAGGTATTCCAAAAAGGATTTGTATGTTACATTTGTCCAAAAAAGCAACATTTTTATATAAATTATTACATTATTTATTTAATAATACTGTATAAGTATTAATAATGGCATCATATACATGTTTATTGTTAGATTATAAGTATAGTATAGGTGCATATAAATATATAATCTACACACAAAACGTTTATGGTAATTCTATCATTTATCTTATAAGGGCCTTATTCAGATTTTCTACATCATATTAACATAAATGTATGCAAATAAGACTACATGTGATAATAAAAGCATCATATACATATTTATTGTTAGATTATAAGCCATTTATAAGCACTAAGAAACAATTGATGGACCTCATAAAAATCTTATAATTGTTAATTACAGCTTTACAAACACATCTATTGAGTTTAATTCCTTATGTAAATAAGACTGTATAAGTGTTTATAATATCATAAACATGCTTATGATGAGACATTTATAAGCACTTATGAGAAACAGTTCATAGACTGCTTAAGAACGACAATAAAAACCTCATAAAAAATGAGTTTATTATTATCATTTATAATGCATTACAAACACATTTAGCAAGTTTAATTAACTAACCTACATTGTTGTTAAGCAGTCTATAAACTCTAAGTATGGGTGCTCATAAATATATAATCTACACACTAAACATGTTTATGACAGTATTATTAACACGTGTATAGTCGTATTAACACATCAAAGTTAATAAGCATCTTATAAATGCCTTCTTACCTATGAACTAATGTTTATTACAAGGGCCTTAATATAAAGTGTTACCAAGGAAAACTGGTTGAAATGGAAACATAAATAAAATCAAACTAGATCAGGAAAGACATCCGGCAGCTCGCAGATGACATACATCTGAGAAATCATATAATAAGGAGCATTTATGAGGAAGCACAGGAAGTGATTGCAAACAAAATCAGTGGTGAAATGTTCTTGTTTACAAAGCTGATAAAAAGGGATGCAGCAACGTATCAAATGTTCAAATCAGATGCAAATACTATGCTGAAATATAACCTATTTTTAGCTTATATTATTCATCATGTCACAGGGTTTTTTAAATGTCTCAGGTGTCATGTTGTAATCTATGATCTAAACTTAAATCATTAAAAGAGACGTCTGTAGCTCTCTAAATTTTAGGAGCATTTTTAAGTCAAAAAACAAATCACTTTTTATTACTTTATTTGTTTTTGAATAGAAGTAAATATGACTATTCATTACTTTAAATTCATTTTTAATTACTCTTTTAGTTAAGTCAAAATATCCACTTTGAGCAGTTAATAAATACATGCCCATGACTCATTAATTAATTGTGAGTGCCATTTGAGCGTATACATAGAGATACAATTTTGGTTACTGTATCTGTGTTATACTGACACCAGCATATGTGCAGTGTGTGTGTTTGTGTGTGTTGAGCTCCATTTGTTGTGCCTACCTTTCTTCCACTTAAACCAGAGAAAGTGAAAATTACACCAGTAATGCCAACTGTGATCCACTACATCTGCGCTTCACAGTGAGCCCACCAATCCCACCATATGCCTTTAATTACAATCAGTGCTTTACAGAACTTCACACACGCACACACACACACACACCAACACACACACCAGCCTTTTATTGTGATCGCCTACACTCTACTCTGCGAGCATGTGTACAGCTGTACAGATTTAAATGTGTGTGTGCATGTGTGTGTGTGTGTGTGTGTGTGTGTGTACATTTCTTGCACGTTGTTCTGCTATGACCTCAGCACTCATGGGTTCAGATCCCGCGCAGTAAAGGCATGCAGGAGTGCACTCAGATAATTGGCCACTAGTGACACAACCAGCCCCGTATTTAAAATGAAAACCAAACTTCCTTAATCCAGTGCACACACACAAACACACACACACACACATACCCATGCACATGTGCACAGAAAATTTGGGGTTGTAGGACAGGCCAGTGATGTCACAGCAAGGCTACAGAGGGGGGAAGTGAAATAAAATCTTTCTTAACTCATTCCTCCTATTTCCTATATGTGTTTATATTTAGGACACAAGCAAAGAGACATTGGACATTAAGTCCAAAATGGTTTCCCTCTTTTGCAGACAAGAAGCCGACATTATGTGATTCATTATTACTTGTGATATGTGCGTGTCAATCATCCTTTCAGTGTGCCTCTGTCTCAACCTCATAGACTTACAGTTGTTCTTGAGCGCTGCCGTGCTGTGAGGAAACCGTTCCGCCGGTAAAGCTTTTCCCTCGCCTCTCGACAACCACTGAAGACATGGTGCAAACTACTGGCTTTCGCTCAAAGGTGGCTATGGTCATGTCAAAGTAAGTAGCTTGCGAAGTAAGTCAGGATCATTAGTGTGTGTTAATTATAGCCACACCCTTGCTCAAATCAAAAAAAGGCTTGTAGCTGAACTGCATTACAGTTTATTGAAGCCAGCGTCTGCGGAAAACCTGGTATTCCTGATGGATTTCTCCCTGTAGAGTTGTGGGATGTGGTTGCAAAAGAGTCACAGTATGAAGTGAAGGATGGAATAGTAGAATAGCTGATGAATTACGCTCTGATTTTACACATTTAAACGTTAACACTTTGTCTTGAAGAGAGCATAATTCTTTACCTAAGGTACTGAAGGTTTCTTTCAGAGCTTTCAGCCACATTGTACCTTCATCAGCGGACAGAGTTTGCTCAGTGTAAACTAGCCGCTGTCACTTTCTTTGCCACAAACTTGTGTTGTCTTAAAGTCAAGACCCATGAATGATCTATATTTGATTTATTATAGTGATTAGTATGAATTTCTACTACAAAAATCAATGATCAATATTGTTAAACTAACACCCAGACCTTATTGAATGCTTAAATTATTTAAAAGCGGACTTCCAGTCATTAAACAAAGCTCAAGAGACTCATAGAAACTGTTGCCACTGCGCTTCTTGCTGTTATATAGCGACTCTGAGGAGCTGTCATGTTCATCCTCTCAAGTCTTCAAAAATAGACTCTTCTGACTGTCATGTAACGTGCGTATAGGAGGTGACTCTCTCCAAAAGCAACAAACACCAACAAACAACAGCACTTACAAGGAGAACCATAGAGCCCAACGTGAGAGCACTTGTAAATTGGAAGTGATGGCTCTAATTGATGTGAGCATATACAGCATTTCCCTCTCTCCTTTCTCTCTCATATCCACTGACTCTCTGTTTATGTAGCCTACTTCTCAAATTGCGAGGGGCGCTCGGCTACGAGCTCTGCCATTTTCTCCTCTGAAATCCTCGACGCACACCCATCCAAGTCCTACACTTCTATCAACACTTCCTCTCCAGCTTGTCAATCTCAACCTTCTTAAGTCCTGGTCCACGTTTAATATATTAAGTGAACGAGGGGGTTGAGGTAATGTAAGTAATACGATGTGAGGAGCAATGTTCGCAAGCAGTCGTGGCATGTACAGCACTGTTTGAATAATGTAATACTTCATGTTTGATAATGCATGGCTATAGATAGGTCTCCACTGCAGCCAAGTATTGATTGCGTTAAGCACATCTACAGTACAGCAAATGGTGCGGGTTCATATCAATCTTTACACAGCGTACTGTACCTCAGTAACCAGATACCTTGTCTGATTACAGAGACCTCAGGGCCACTGCTGCTGTTAATGACATTTATTGATAAATCCAATTCCTGGGCCAATTTAGGGAGGTGTGGTTTAATACTACAGACGTGTGAATATGTGTGTGTGGATCCGTATATGTGTGTATCTGTTATGTGTCAGAGTGCAAGTAGATTCATGCGCATTGTAACCCTTTTCGCCTCCTCTGGGCATACTAATGAAGAGACAGCCACTCCAGACGTGCAGCGCGTGCCCTACAACAGCTCCCACAGATTCAGGGGAGAATTTCGATATTAATGATTTATGCTGTATTTGCATACAAACCTAATGCAAACCCACTCCAGATAATCACATTTTGCCAGGTCTGAATTGAGTTTTCCGGACGTCTTTGCTACCCCCACCTTCTCCACCCACCAAATAACAGTGGAATGTGTGGCTGTTGCTCTTCACGCTGCGGGTGACCCCCCCCCAACACAAGGGGTTTACAAGTGGACACATAAAGAGGGACTGTAAAAGTGCATTTTACCATGAAACAAGTGTGTCTATTTTCTCATCCAAGCTTTATCATACAACTGTAGTATGTGGAGCAGAGCTGGCAGCAGTCATTTGGTGGGTTTATTTTCAGAATAAGGCAGAAATGGTATACAACATTAACAACTATGTTTTCATGCATGTATAATCAATTGAAAATAAGAATCTTTGTATTTTTCTTACTTAAAAATTAGCCTTTTATATCTACAGTGAGAGCGGGTCCTCTTTCAGCGGGTCCACTGTTTCTACAGTAGCCCAGAACAGACAAACTAAATAGTGACTTTAGACAAGGCCTTTCAAGTGTGGTTTCTCCTTTACACTAGGAAGGTGAGGGTGATGTGAGGAGATTGCAATGCAGCGATTAGTCCACTAGATACAATTGAATTCTACACACTGGACCTTTAATGCTATGCTATACTTCTACTTCCCTACATTTCCGGGACAAATATACTCATATAAATTATTTTATTACATTTATTTCACGGCAGTCAAAAAAAACTAGTAAGTAACTTGAGTAACTACTAAACAGAAAGTAGCTCCACTAGTGTTTACACATTGATGCATTAAAAATATAATATAATATAATATAATATAATATAATAGGAGCCATTCTGCTGCTCCCACATAACTTAAATACTTTAACCACATTTTTTCTACTAATCATAAGCAATTATAGTAACAGCTAGAGTCTGTAATGTAGTAGTGGTAATGGTAATGGTCATAATAATAATGGGTTTACATGGGGGCAATAGCATGCAGTCCATCACAGGGTTAACGCCGACAGACAGACACTCACACTCATACCTATAGACAACCAAGAGCCTCCAGCTCATTTAGTTGCATGGACTGTGAAGAAACCTGAGCTTCCATAGGAAGCGTGTGTTGATAATGAACCCTCACAGCACTTTAGCATCTCTCTTTCAAAATATCAGTCTGGATTCGTAGTGAATTCAACCTTTACTACAATGATATGAATACATGAAGCTTTTTTGAAATCAGTAACAGTAGCTGCAAGTACTTAGCTTGACCTATAATATGGGATACGGTGTTGTATTATCTGATACATATATCATCGTAGCAGTACAAACAGATAGTTGGTGACTGGGAAGTGGTGTTTGGCAGGGCAAGTCGCCAGAGGTAATGTCACACAAAGTACAACAAGTCACACGTATTCATAGTGCACCACACACAGCACGTCTTGATTTTACTTGTGTTTCCTATAATCCTCAGTGCTATCATCAGTGCCATCCTAGAGATATGAATGGTGAGTATCTATTTCCAGGAAGTTGGATACATAATAAGTCTTTGGGTTTTCTAATTACAATGAATGCCTGACTCAGACTGGGACAAACTAACAACATGTAAGAAAGGCTTTTGTTCCATAGAGAAAGCCTTATCTATAAAGGTCAAGCATTCCTAGTTGCAAAGGGAACTGCCCACATTACATAGCTTGCTTTCACAGGCTTTCTGATTAGACAATAAGTAGGGCATTCTCACACAAAGGCACTTCTCTATTAAATGAAACATATATCAATCTCGTATGGTTAAAATGCTTTCACGACGTTAAGATATGCAGAGAGCCTGGCTCCATGACAACGGATAATATTTTGTCAGATGAAAAGGTCAGATGAACATATGTAGCTGCACTGCTTCATTAACAAACAGGTCACTATTATTATAGGTTAATGTATATCTTCATGAATGTGAGCACTGCATTTCACAGGAAAAATGTCCAATACTTTTGTTACCCACAAATAAGACAAATATTTATGATTGTGGATTATATATTGGGTCTCATAGAAGCTAACACTTAGGGGATTAAATATGGTAAAATATTCAAAATATGAGACAGAAGTTGAGTAAACATTGTACATGCAAGTAGCTGCAAAATGTATCTGGCTCTTAATCTAAATATCTCTAAATATCTCTCTTATAATCTAAAAAAACATTTTTTTTGTTCTCATTAGGCTATTTATTTTTGCTAGTTTCAATTAAATAAAACAATTGCCTTCTCATTCAAATGTCTCAATTTCGGATATGAAGGAGTTGTCACTGATAGGATCTCAGCTAAGACCGCAAGAGCTAAGTACTCTTTCTCTTTTATGCATTTTCTGTCTCTGTTGTGTGTATAAGTCAGTATTTCAAAGCTGAACACCAACTTTGGGGTTTTACTTTCTTCTACAGACACTTTAGCAACCACCCCTAAACAGCGAAAGAGCATTGTAAAAAAAGAGAAAAAAAAAGAAAAGAACTTCCTTCTTCAGTCTCAAGGAGCGGCTGTAACCTTAGCAGAATCATGAAAGTTGACAGTTCATTTTTCACAGGGTCATAGATCGACGAGTCTTATAAAGTAATGGGCTTTTGGGAGCCAGCTTTATGAGAGCTAAGATAGTTAAGAGACATGTGCAGGAGGTGGCACGGGGAGCTGAGGTCCTGCTCTGACTCATCCAGGGTTATTCCCTCCATGCTGTGGAGCGGGAGGGAGGCGCTGCACTCCCAGTAATATAAACGTGTAATAAAGATTAATCTGTTGCTAGTCGCCAGGCTGATAGCTTCTAAACTTGCTTGAAATAAGGCTGAAATCACTTCAGAGCCAATCTTGAGACCTTTAGTGAGTGTCTGAGATTCCTTTGTGGGTGTCAGGAAAAAAAATGTATATGTGTTTGTCTTGTGTATCTAGTGTTTATGTCTATGCAGTGCTGGGAAAATTGGATTTGTGTTTCAAACACGTGTGCATTCACAGCTTTTTATGTGTGTGGTTTTGTGCTGGTAGGTAGGTGTGTGTGAATATATGCTTGTGTGCTTAACAGCAGTTAAAGTGCCAGTTGGGGTTAAATACACTCACCAGGTGCATCTGGCCTCTTCATGCCCCCTGTGGATGCTCCACCTCCCAGGCCGTTGAATGCGGGGAGGTTGTCATTGCTGTATGCTCTGAGGACAGACAGCATGTTCATCTGCTGTTCTAGGTGGGTCTGCTGCTCAGCCTTCAACAGTCCTGGAGGACCTCCGGGGGACAGGAGGCCCAGGCCTTGCTGCCACTGCTTCTCCAGTGCCAGAGCTTGATTCTTGGGTTGGGGAACCAGAGAAAGTGGTTTCATGGCAGAGGAAGATGCTGCCAGACCAGCTCCACTCCTTGGGGGCAGGGAGGAGTCGTCTTGGAGCTGTTTGGGGTGGTTCTGGAGGTGGTCTGAAGCTAGACTTCCTTCTTCCTCTCTCTCCATGTCCATTTGTCCATGCTCATCTCTTTCATCCTCCTCTTCAGCCACTCCTCCCTCCTCTTCCTCTTCATCAGATTGATTCTGTTGCTGCTGTCTCTTGGGTGTGGTTGAGGGAGTCTCACTAGCACTGCGTACACCAGCCTTTGCGACCTCATCATCTGATCCAACCTGATCCTCTTCTGCATCTCCACAGGAGCCCCTCTCACCAATCTGGTCATCCCCAGCTGAAGATGCTCCTCCAAAGGTCTGGCTAGGTAGTTCCAGACCCTGTTCTACTGGGGCTATGTACCCTTGAAGTGCCTGGTTGGCCCTCGGGGATCCATCATACAAACCACCAAACCGCCTGTAGAAGTCACTTTGGAAGGGGTTGTAGGGCTGGTCCATGTGGTTGTTCCAGCCTCCCTGGTGTTTCTCTCCATCTCTGTCTCCATCTTTGTCAAGGGCCACACCAGAGGTCTTGGAGTGAATGGTGGAAGTGTTGGGAGATGTCTCCCCATGAAGATCCTTGCCTGTATCAGACCGCTGTGGTTGGGCCTTTCCCATGTGGTTGGCCTGAAGGTGCAGAGCCATGAGCTCCAACGAGGCGGTGGAGAAGGAGCAGAAGAGGCAGCCGTGCCACGCCACATTATCGTGGATGGTGACTGAAGAGCCAGGGAGAGATCCAGATGCAGACTCAGGCCGGACTGACACAGACAAATCAAGTGGTTCATACTGGGACCCAGGTTTGCCAGGCTCTGAGTTCTGTTTGGCTTCAGCCTTCTCCTCCCTTTCCTGGTCAGCTGAGATGGCCCGCTTTGCTTTGGGCTCACCGTTATCATGGTAGCAATGGGCCTGGAGCTGGGCTGGACTCTGGTTGTCCTTCATATCCTTCTTCATGGAGCTGAGGACAAAGCTGTCCATGAAGGCCTGGAGAGAACCTTGAAAGTGGACTCCGTTTCCCATCATGCTTTGGTAGGCCCTGCTTAGGTCGGAGAAGCTATCTGTCGCTGTTGAGACCAGTGAGGATGGGCCATCAGCAGTCTTCATGTTCTCAGCTGAGGAGGCAGAGTCAAAGCGGCGGTCTCCACGCTCCCGCTCTCGATCTCGGTCGTGTGGAGACATCATGCCAGCCGACGCCCACTGATGTGGCAGCAGTGGACCCGCCCTGAAGTCTAGGTTTGGAGGCATGCCCTTGAAAACATTACGGAGAACATCTGGTCGAGCAAAGATGCCGCCACCGGCTGTCTTCCCGTGGTCCTCTTTGTGGTCAGAAGAAGCAGTGTGGCCAGAAGATGGGCCTGAGGTGGTGGAGCCATTTTGACGCTCGCGGTGGTGGCGCTCCAGGTGGTACTTCAGACTGGCAGACTGGGTGCCGGCATAGTCACAATGAGGGCACCGGTAGGGTTTCTCTCCTGAGAGGCCAAGAAAAAGACAGAGAAACAGAAAGGGAAAGACAGGGAAAACAGTGAATAATTAACCTGATTATTAGATTGACTGGATATCAAAATCTATTTATTGGAGCAGGGAATGTGGACCCTAGGGTCATGTAACCTCCCCGAACAAAGAAAATTAGGTCAAATGAGTAGAGCTCACAAAAAAGATATGCATTTCATTAACTAATATAAAAAAAGAGAATATTTTGCAAGCGTCTCTTTGAGTTGGCATCAAAACATATGCTGACAAAAGGAGGAGGGAAGAAAGTGAAAAAAAAAAAAAGGAAAGTAGAAGTTTAGAAAGAAAAACAATAAAGCACAGAATGAAATACACAATCAATAAATATATATACGGTATAAATAAATAAACACAAAGTGTTAATGAACAGGATCCTGCATTCAACAAACAATCCCATGTCTCTGCTCTCCCACAGACACCAGCTCTGCTCCACTTGATGTGTGTATGTGTTATTGCGTGTGTGTGTGTGTGTGTGTGTGTGTGTGTGTGTGTGTGTGTGTATTGGGACGAGGGTGGGGGTGTGGAGTAGGCATCTGAATATGGGTCGATCCAGCTCGATCCAGCCCCGCCAAGTGAGCCATCACTCACATCAACACCATAAAAAACATTTCACCATATGGTGCTTTCAGTCCACTACAAGAGATAATATTTTCAACTGACAACAAAACTGTCTCGATGCTATCTGTGTTTGCACGGGTAAGGGCTGGGGCTGAGGGTGCGGCTGGGTCTGTGTTTGTGTGTGTTTTCTGTGCATCTGTGCATGGATGTGTGAGTTTGCCTGCACTGGGGTCATCGTGCCTTTTTTTTTCCCCTGGCCTTGTCAGTCCTGTGCTTTGGCGATGAGAGTGCAATTTCTCAGACATTCCCTATTTGCAGTTTATCTTGAGAAACATAAATCAGCCGGGGCGTAAGATCTCAGCAACGACTGCCACACTGCAGCACTGAGAAGTAAATATGGATGATACACTACGATGCAAAAATAAGTCAATGAGTATTAAAAAAAAAAAAGAAGAAAAGAAATGTGCAGGCAACATATGTGAACCACATGCTTGTTGCAGTGAAGCTCTATGATAAAGAACAATATGATTCACTACAGGACACGCAGATCAAAGAGATTTATATTGTGGTAAAAGAGGGGTGAATCTGTCGTGAAACATTTACATATATTTATTTATGCTGCACATCCATATTCATGAATATTCTTGATAATGGTATAACACCAGCATTATTCTGAATTATTCCAGAAGTGGATCTTCCATTGAAATGATACTTATGTTGAAATAGAACACATCCTGCTAGCAATTATAATAGGCTTGGAGTCTGAGCCAGATTTGGATTCATTAAACAATGAACAGAGAGGGGAAAAAATGCTAAGCTTGATTTTTTTTTTTTTTTTTTTTTTTTCTTTTTTTTAATATATACATATAAAAAGTTCCCAGAGTAGAATTTTCTTTTAAAGGGATAACAGTGACTGTGTGAAAAGAGAGAAAAGGGGGAGGGTGGTGGAGGGAGGTTGATGGAAAAAGAAATAAAAAGGGATGGTTGACATGTTTTGTGTGTATGCACATTTCTATATATACAGTATGTGGCCATAAAATGTTTAGATTATACACATGGAAACCATTTTATAAAAGGAAAAAAGGCATTGTTACGCAAGGCTGGTTTGAATGATTTAAGTCGGGCTGTGTAGTAAATCATGGATATAATTAGCAAATGGCATACTGCTCAAGTAATTTATCATTATTTAGAGGGCACCATTCCAGAAAAAGACTCTGCGATCTGCAGACCTACTGCAGAGTTCTCAAATACAGGGCCACAAACACCAACTCAATACAATATTGATACAGGAGAGAAACGGATAGGAGGGTATACAAAAGAAAATTGAAGATGGAAATGTTGAAGAGAGGAGAGAGAAAGAATAAGAGAGACAAAAAAAGGGGGGGGGGGGGCGTGCAGAGAGACAGATAGCCCTGACTATAGATAGAAAGACAGTGATTTGATATCTTTTCTCTTACGCTAGAGTGGCTATGAGGCATAGAGTATATTTAAAATAAACCATACGAGATGAGCTTTTAACCCAATAAGTGCTTCTCCTGTGAGCTGCTGAACAGAGGCTCAGTGCTGATTTAATAAGGAAACGTCCCTGATGCAAATGATCATTCTCAATTCCTCTAACTGGACAAAATGATATTCTAGGAGCCAAATTAGACAGAAATTAGACTGATCTGATCTTTTTTTTCCCTCCTCTGTCTTTTCTTCCCTTATAAGAGGTTGTTAATGTTCATGGGGGGGAAATAAAGAGTAATGTACCATCTACATATCTAAAATGAGAATGAAAAGCGCAGAATATTGTATGTTTGACAGTCCCCTTTGATGTTTACAGAGTAAGGCAAACTGAAAATAAATACAAACCCTCTCAGGGAAGTTATCACTTTATTCCAGTTTTGCATTAAAATTAAGCATTTAAATATATCTGGAGCGAGTGAGACAGACGACAAGTACATTTCTGCAGCTACTTGTTTACGTACGTGTATGTGTGCACCATTTGGAATGTGTGTGAACACATGTTTATGCATGCTCGTAGGCCTGAGCCAGTGTGTATGTATGTGTGTGTGTGTATGTGTGTTTGTGTCTTAGAGGGCCATTTGGACTGGCTAAGACATCTGCTCCATCATACGTCAGGGGCCTGGTGTGACATCTGGGGAATATACTGTATCCTGCCTTGCAACATTACACACAATTTACTGCTAAAGGTCATTATGTACCCGTTAATCCACTTTTAATTGATATCAGCGCAAACAGCACAACCTCCCAGCCACATGACAGATCACTGCCGCCACAAAACCAGAAAATTGCTATTTGGGAGTTAAAAATAGAACGGTAAACTTTTTTGCGGTTGTCCATCTTGGCTTTGTTGAACTACTTTGGACATTTTGTTCCCGGCAAAGTGAGTGATAGAAGGATAAAAAATGCACTGCTGCAGCTTTCTTAGCTTTGACGTGAAAAAAAAAAAAAAAAAAAGCTAGAGCTCATAAACATCTAAGTGACACCTTTGTGCCCATAAATCATCCTTCTCCTGATTGCTGTGCTGGGATCCGCTCCTCCGCAGTATGTTTGCACTTCATGTTGCATGTACTGATTTCATCTGGCTTTGTGTGAATTGTGACAGTACCATAGAAACAAGTAAAGATAAATACCCCGAACCTGTACAGAGGGGCAATTAAAATGGCTTAATAGATATGACATACTGGAAGATGAATTTCCATTTGGCCGGAAGGATGGAAAAAAAAACAGCAGTTGGATGTTTGAGAGACTGAATAATGGATAGAATCTGTTTTACATCTGTTTTAAGTATATCTCCTTAAGTTAGTGGTTAGTGGTGAATTGAGAACACCTCTAATACTGTCAGGGTTAACAGTTCATCTGCCTCAGAGGGGAAAGTTTATGAACTCGGGAACTTTTTAAAAATGTGCCGACTAAATGGCAAATATGAGACATACCAGGATGATGCTGGTGTTTTACAATATTCTCCTTATTGTGAATAAATCCCATGAATAGCTTCCCTACTTCCCTACACTGACAAAGATGTAAGTCTTTAAAAACAGCTCACACACACACACACACGGAGTGGGCACTGTAGTTTTTGGCAAATGAGTAAATAGTGCATTTGTTTTTCGCTGTGAATTAATACACATATGGTGCTCTAGTGAGTATTTCCAGCACCGGGATGGTGTATGCGGGATTAACTCAAAATATATTACGTTCAATGTAATGAATTAACATGTCGCCCAGTGCAACAGTGTGTCTCATTGATGTGTTTTTAATAGTGTTTGGGCAACAATGGAGCTCTATGCACAGAAGATATATCAGGCTTTGAATACTTGGTAGTAGGATCAATTCATTCTTGCTTTTGGTCTTTTCATGGGATTTGTTGACAATGAAAAATAATATATATATACTGTATATATATATATATATATATATATAAAATATTGCCAGCCTTATCCTTTAAGTAAGAGGTTAGTGGTGAGTTGCTGCTAATGCTGTCAGGATTAACAGTTCAATTGGCACAGAGGGGGGAAAATCGTAAATGCATGAACTTTGTATATCAGAGCGCACAAAATGGCAAATATATTACATTTAGCTGTGTCATTGTTCTGAAGATACTGTATGATGGAGATAAGGAATGAAGGAAAAGAAAACTGAGCACTGAGAGAAAATGTAACAGGAGGGAGATGCTCAGAAGAAAGGAGGAGAAAAAGGAGGAAGGAGACGGCAAAAGGGGGTGAGAGGAATGGAGGGGGAGATCACAGGTCCCTCTTGATTCATCCTGATTACAAGGTTAGGTTAAGGTTAAGTGACATGGGCAAGTCCTGCCTCTCCTCCTTCTCTCTTTGTCTCCCCCTCCTCTCTCTCCTCTCATTTAAAGGTGAGCAGGGACTCTTATTGGTTATGCGGCCCTGCCTGAAGTTATGTGTGGCTATTGTCAAGAGCGAGGACCTTTTTATTTTTTACACACAGCTGCTTACTGCTAAATAGTGCCTTGTCCAGAAGGGGACAATCTGGGCCTCTAATTGCTGTCACTGAAGCCTAGATTCATTATGTGACTTTCCCATTAAAATGTGAGCATTAATTTGTATAATGAAATATCACCCTCTGCAGTGTGTTCATTAGCTGTGGCCCCACACTGTAGCGCCACAGCCGCACAATGTTAGCTACCTAGAAAACTGTGGTTAATTTTGCTAATGGATATTTTCCCACTCACTGTTCAAGAGGAAATTAATACTGTAACATTAGCTCTTTAACTTTTGGAGAAATTTAAATTCACTTCATTCCTTTCAAGCTGGTGTTAGCCGCTCATTAATCTCCGCGTTGCGTTGCACAATGCTGCCTCCACCGAAACTCCATTGTGTCACTCACATTGCATTAGGATGAAGCTGAGGGGTGGAGGGGGCGTAAGGGCGGCGGGAGGGAGGTTTGGCTGTCATCTGTGAATTTCTGTGCATTGTCACCAGAGCACAGAGAGGATCTTTAGCCACTGTAAAAGTCATCTCGTGGATGTAATCAGGATGTCACAGTGGAGCTCGTATGATTAGGTTATAGGAATGATTTAAAGGCCACATGTTGGGGATGCATCAAGCTGTTTTTCTCTCCACGTGCAGGAGACTATGCTAAAGCTGTGCTTAGATGGGCCCACATCCAGAGATACATTCCATTCCAAAAGACAACATCCTCACTAACCTTTTTCACTTTTGTTCCTGCACATACACGACTCAAGGTTAAGCCTTTTATTCGACTGTGTTTTGGAGATATGAACGTATAAACGTTAAATATACCGTGTGGATGAAATTAGATGGGCTTACTTGTCTGTGTGTGTTTTGCCAAATGATTTAACGCCAAGCCTGGGTTGAGGTCTCTGCTTCCTCCATGATAAAATATGGCCCTCATGGGTATCCTTACTGTACTACTCAAAGCAGACATAACTCAAGCCTCTCACCACCAGATAACAGATGCCCCCCGAAAACCACCACCATCCCTGGCTGTGACCTGGATGCACTATTTAACAAAGGGATTCTAATTATGTGAGTATACACCAGACACGTTGGCATGCTACAGTACAAGCTTCTCCTCTAATTCCTTTCAAGAACTGAGGCGTCTTATTAAGGGAAGCAAAAAGGGGTCACAGTACTGGTGGTCTCTTCGTCTGTGTAGATACTGAAATAAAAAGGACGGGATGGTTGGACTCTTTTCAAGAACATCTTGAGGGTTACAAATCCTTGATAGACAGAAGGGGAAATGACTCTGTGACATGATTTATTATCTGTATTTATGTTTATATGATTGTGTTGGGTCCAGTGACATAAGTCTCACGATGACATACTGCAGGACAAAACCAGAAACCCTACAGAGACCTCGTGTTCTTTCAACAATTATTAAAGCCTTTACATGTACATGAATTTTACTGCACTCCTATCCTGGTGATCAAGGTAACCTGTAGGTGAGGACCTTAATGCCTTGCTCAAGGATGCTTTGACTGGACAAATGGTGGTTAACTGTTTCCTCCCTGTAAATTTTCAGTTATTGCAACTCTGAACATGTCAATACCCTGCGCTTAATCAATAGAAATTTCTCACTGATTATTTAAAAGTTTAATTAATTATCAGTCGTTAAATTTCTCTGGTTGCACATATATATTTCAATGGGATATATTTGGGTTTTGGACGAATGCTTATCAGGTGTCATTGTATAAACAGCCTAGTATCCTGAGAAATTACGTCCATATTGGACGATTCTGTACTTCAACACTTGTGTCCAATGCCAGCGTTCAGTGCCACTGCAGGAAGTAGAGTACCCTTCATGTAGTGCGGTGGGGGAGGGTGGTGCATCAGTATGTTGCCTAACCCTCACTGTACCTCAACCATATTTATTTTCTATATCTGCGATCTTTTCTAAAATTAACCGTACTGTGTTAGATATAACAGAAATCAAGTATTTGGTGCTCATATTATCTGGGGTTTTTGCAGAATTAATAATAAATAAATATAATCTGCCCTAACGGTATTTATAACTTTTCCTCAGCACCTCGATTGGAAAGTTTCCAAATATCCCAATTCCCTCTTTCCAGTTTGGAAACATCATCTCCCCGTGAGACGAACTGAGCGGCAGAAAATCACCTTACAAACTTACACTTTACACACCAGGCCCACCAGCTAGAACCAGGCGTCCTTGTTGTAAGGTGACCTCTGCGTGGTCTAATTGTGACTTTAACCTGGATAGTCAGTGGGGCGTTTGTACCTTGCAGAGGGTTAGAACCCTGGCTACTGTCCACAGTCCACATCATTACTCTGACTGCAGCCTTAACCTCCCAGTAACAACCAGCGGACAGATTGTCACAGAACTGCCTGAGCCCTGGTTGGTGAGATGTATGGGCAGAGCTCAGAGGGTTAGGATGCTTGACTGAAAAATAAAGCTAAATCTATTAGACACATGCTCTCACGCATATCCCTAAACTGTGGACAGGCCGGCTTTGTTTTGGCTTGAAAGTTATTGAGAGTTAGCGAGTGTGAAATTGCCCTCTGAGTGATGTCATCGGAGGACACTGAACCCTTGTTGTGTTAATTAGAGCTCAATGAAATGATGAGTATGAAAAAAAACAGAGAATAATAACGGCCTAAAGCCTCAATGAGGGACACTGTTAGGAAACGCATATTCCCAGTTTTATTTGTCTCTATGTCAGTTTGAAGGAAACACATTAAAATCAGACATCTGATGAGGCTGCACAGAAAATATGTGAGCACTAAACAGGATAATGATTTAGGTGAGAATTACAGTATGTGTTACTGATGAACTGGGATCACTGGGTTCTTATGGTACTGCTTATTTTCAGGACACTGTGATACTGTGATTTGGGAACTGTGACCATCTGTGCACTTAATTTGGATGGAGGTAGTTTGTACTGTAAGTGGATCTTTCTTTCTTTCTTTCTTTCTTTCTTTCTTTCTTTCTTTGTAATGTATCTTAGCATATTACTTTGTAGTCTGGCATTAAAAAAATCCATGTTAAGGGCATCCCAGAGACAAAAAATGCAGTATCAATTACAAAACTAATATGCAATCAATTAATTTGCATCATATCCATCATGTCATAGGCAGATAGACTCCAATATCTGATTAGGCCAATATTCATAAACCAATATGTCAGGCTAACCCCAGAAGGAATGTCAGTACAAGTAGAGGGGTAAATTTTGCATGAAGTACAATAAATGTTTAATTGCTGCAGAAATCCAATCTATGCGTTGCAGAAGTGACATCCGTGGACGTTTACTGACCTGTGTGTATCCGCAGGTGGACTTTGAGATGATGGGAGGTGCGGAAGGACTTGCCACAGTAGGGGCAATCCTTGGAGGACGAGCCCACGCTCCGCTCGCGATGCTGGGACAGAGACGGCTGAATGCTCCCCGCCGCCTTCCCCAAGTCCTCCCCAACATCTGGAGCACACACAGAGACAGCACAAGGAGGGAGAGACAAATGGAAGGTGTGTTGAGTGCCACTTCAAACCAGCCCTCCACACATCACAACACAACACGTTTTTTTTTTTCTTCTTTCCTTTCTTTCTTTCTCCTCTGTCTGTCTCTCATTGTCCCTCGTTTTCCCTTGCTCAAATGTGCGAACGCCACACAAAGTCAAACGCATCAAACGGGTTCACGGGCCGCGCTATTTTCCTCCCTGACAGAACGCTGACAGTTCATAAGCTTTTCAGTTTCTTTAGAAACACCATAGTCCTGAGATACAACCCTCCCCCCCTCTTCCACCCCTCTCAAATCAAACACACACACACACACACACACACACTCAACACCACCACCTGCACCACCACCGCCTCTCCTTTCTCTTCCTGTTTTTCTTTTTTTATCCTTTCTATCATCATCATTCCTATTAAGCATATGCTGGATTGCAGTGAAAATTAACAATGCAAAATAAGACAGAAAGAAAGAAGAAGAAAAAAAGTGGTGGGGAGAGAGAGAGAGAGAGAGAGAGAGAGAGAGAGAGAGAGAGAGAGAGAGAGAGATTTGACTATGTCAGCATCGCTGGATCTCCTCACATCTCTTCCTGCGACCTGATTTTGACAGGTAGCTGTCAGAGATATGATAGGGTGATAACGGTTTTGACCCCGCCCTCTGCCGCTTCCTCCGCACGCCAAAAAACGATGATGCACAGTTTAGTGCAACAGCAGTCTGTTATCAACACAATCACCTCCTGAATATGAATCTAAAATGACTGACGACAACCTGGGAATGTGTTGACAGCAGCATAATCTGAGGTGAGGGTGTCATCATCAGATTGTACACACTGGCCTTGTTGTACGGATGGTTAAGAGCCTGTGATGTGCTGACAGTCATGGGTGCAGAATTTAAAGGCCTGAGCGACACAGTTAAGTTCAAAACAGAGGGAAGGAAAAAAAGAAGAATACTTGAAAGAAACAAAAAAGACAACAGATGCTGGATATGTCTTGTATCTTGTAGCTGTTAAATTAAAAATATCTGTACCAGTTCTAATGGCATTTGATGGACGTCGCTGTGCAGGAGGTTCAACATCAACGCGCACGACGCAGAACTGCCGCGATGGAGTTACTGCTTTCACAGGAGTAAAAAAAAAAAAATGTTTTCTTGTTTTTCTTTTGCGCGGGCTGCCATATCTACATCGATGTTTATTCATCTGAGGGTACTGGTAGGCAAAGCGTGAGAAATGATGAACTTTGTGGTCGTGAGCGAACTGTGACACCGATCTTGTCTTTGCAGAGGTGAAAAAAAAAAAGTACAGTGTGGTAGACTGTATTTCATCATAGACACACACAAATATATACGGCCTCCGTGGTAAAAGATTATTTAGCATGTCAGTACGCACGTGACCTCAAGAAGCACAAATACAGTTCAAAATGTTATTTATTTTCTAATCTGGCACATGATTTGGTATGTGTGTCGGGAGGAGGGGAGGAAACCAGAAAGAAAGAATCAAAATCGAGCAACCCACTTAGGCAACCACGCCGCACAATAAGGAACATTTTTTAACAGTAGCCTAATCTTTTCTTTTCTGTCGCCCCCCCCCCCACACACACACACACCCCAACCCATTCCACCCCTCCTCTGTCGGGGAGTCAAATAAGGTTTACAGAATGGAAAGACCCAAGTCAGCAAGTCCTCTTCCACACTGACACTAAACACACAACTCCATTCAGCGACGCTGCTATCAGGCTGAAGGCTATTTATCACAACTGAAACTGAAAGGCAACCTAAATGTAAGTCTGTGACAATACACAGATACTAAATACCAGCTGCCTCTACTTTGGCTCGGCAACTGTGTGGTTTAATTCTGCGAGAATCTGGAGGAAGAAAAAAAAAAGCCGCGAGACAGTTAGGTTTTAAAAGCAGATGTTTAACTGTGGATGGTGGTTTTAAACTATCTTGCTTTTCGCATCGTTTTTTTAAACAATGTCTGATGATACACAGAGAAAGTCAGGGAAGTGGAAAAAGATGACTGAGGAAGAAAGTGAAAAACAATCCTGTGCGGAGGGGCATTTAACAAGGTTGACCATTATTTCCACCAGTGCAGTGATAGGGACCAGGGACTGGCACGCCAAAAATAAATTCAATAATGATATTTGTTGAGTTGTTAAAATGGAACATTTAAAACAGCACCGTTTCATTATATCTACTTAAATCCATTTAAAAATGCAACATTTTTAAGGAAATTCTGCATTTTCTGACAAATCTTGAGGCCTGCATTATAAAACACATCGTATAGCATGACGCAAATAATCCTAAACATAAATTGTGTGCAAAATATCACAGGTGAAAATGTATTTCCTGCATAATTTCACTTTTCACCCTGTTCTTTTGCATTTTCATTTGAATGCATTTAAAAGACAGGCTGTGGACAGAAAATAAATAAATAAAAGCGAGAGTACAATTCCCCCAGTGCCCGGTCCAGGACTGCACCATACTGTAGCCATAGTCGCCTCCTCATAAACATATTTCAAGCGGTCTACTGTACAGATCCCTTTTTGGCAAAGATTCCCCAGATCGTGTAACAGACAGTGGCCCACCTGCCCACCCCAGATGGGGCTAAAATTAAAAAATCCAAAACACAGATTAGAAGCAGGACAAACACCAGACCACACTTCCAAACAGGCACACACACACACACACACACACACACACACACACACACGCACACACACATTCACAAGCTCTGCATGTCTGTCTCTCTGTCACACACACACACACGTCCTTGTGTGTCAGGGTTAATAGTGCTCCTGTAAGAGGAAGACACACTACTGAGAGGATGAGAGTGTGCTCTCCTGGCATATAACAGCCCTTCAATAATAAATGGGCTTCACACATTCCCACACACACAGACACACACACACACACACACACACACACACACACACACACACAATACACACTACAAAGGTAAAACAGAACTTTGGGTGTACTTCCCTGCTTTTTTTGTGAGTGTGTATGTGTGTGTGTGTGTGTGCATGTGGCGTATGTACACGCGTGTCTATCGGTACCCACACGTCTGAGAGCGCACGTCACTAGCCGGGTGTCCGGCGCGCTTGTCTTTAATCAGTTGACTGATCCGCAGCTTTTAATGCGGCTGTTCCAATTACTGTAAAAGTCATCCTGCTCCATATAACCACAAATATTGACACTTTATTGCACAACACATTTATGACATTTTGAAGGTCACCCCGTATATTAGGCATCATCGTTCACAGCTGGGTGTGTGATGTGGAGAAAGACTCTCGATCGCTTGTTGACACCCAGCCGTAACTATCCTGCGAGTATTGATTTTCATTCCACATCTTTCATCCTTTTTTTTTTATGCAAAGAAGATTCACTGTAGGAGACACGCACCATTAAAGTGATTGTCACAGGTGAGCCTTTGACTTTTTATGTAAAAGCCTGTAAAGGCCAGCTACTATTACAGTTTCACTTTGCTCACACTATTATACAATTAGGAGGAGCTGACGTTTTGTACTTGTATTCAGAACCTTTAAATCTGCTACAATTCTGCATTCAAAAATAGAAAAACTGGCATTGAGGCCATCATTTAAAAGATGCTAATAAAAATTGTACAGGGCTGGCAGGTTTGCCAATAAAGTTGTGGGTGTATCACTGCCTTAAACTAAGAAATGTTTTATGAAATCATATTATTTAAGTACGCAGACATCACTACATGTTCTCCAGTTGTCGTTATTTTTCTGCAAATGTGGCAGAGGATGATGCTTCCTTACATCACAGGGTTAATAAAAACATTTGCTACAATCATTAGATATTTAATATTTAATAAAAGATCCTTATTTACAAACCAATGTATCTCTCTCATCAAATTGGTGTCACAGGCTGTCGCTGATGAGCTTATTTCAGCCAAACCTCGTTTTCTGGCATTGATCCCCACAAAAGATCATAATTTATATCAAGGATAAAATCACTAAAGCATACCTTTTAATTAAACATTCAAACCACTACTACTTCTTCTGTCATCAAACTCAAACATCCAAACAGTTTGAGTTTATCATCGATGAAACCCCTCGCTCACCTCTACCCCAGGAAAAAAAAAAATGACAAACGCAGAACTGTAACTGCGCTAGTACAAGAATATCACAGAGGGGGGAAAAAAGAGAAATACATGTATAATTCAGCTATATCTGATCTGAGACCAGCTCCTCTCCCCTCTGCCTTTACTGGTGTCACGGCGGCATAATGGAACATGCCAGAACAAAGGCTCTGAGATCAGATTGGAGCAGAGTTGAGCAGGCCATCTGGGAGGCAGGCTGAGTATCAGTCACTCTGCCTGCTGTCTGCTGCACTCACACTCCCCTCTGAGAAACTGTGTGCGAAAGTGCAACTGTGCGTGTGTGTGTGTAAGTGTGTGTGTGTGTGTGTGTGTGTGTGAGACACCTCACTCCCTTCCGACCGCACGTCACCAGGATCTTGCAACGGATCGACCGATGCATCGCCACCGAGGGGATACGCCACCGGGGCAGCCTCCACGACTGACTGACAAATATATAAATTGATAAGGATCTTTGTGTGTGTGTATGTGTGTGTGTGTGTGTGTGTGTGTGTGTGAGTGTTCATGTGGGTACCCCTGGGATAGGGCACGCTGCCTACTCCTTTACAGCAACCACACCCAGTTTGGAGGACAAAAAAAAAAAAAAAGAAAGAAATCATCAACAACAGCAAAAATAAACAGCAAACCAATGATTGTGTGTGCATGTATGATGCCGGGGGTGAGGCTTGCTGCTGGGGAGGGAGATGAGGCGGGGGGGGGGGCTGCTTTGCCAGTTCCTTAATGGTGCTCTTTCAATCACACTTTGCACTCTAAACGTTCTGTGGTTTTGATTAGTATGATATCACTTTCAGGAAATAAAACTAGGGGGGAAAAAGCACATCAGTCATAAAAACACAAGATGTTTTGCTTCTTGCTCGGCCATTATTCTAATGCGTCACGTGACGCCCGTCGAAGCCCGCCGGCCTCTCCCCGTAGCCAAATAACTGGGGGGTAGGGGGAGGAAGGGAGGGAGGGAGGGAGGGTTGTGTGTGTGGTGGTGGTGGTGGGGGGGGTGGGGGTGGGGGGTGATTGACGGAAACAGTTTGAAAAGGGGAAAGATATTAAGAGAGATTGGGTGAGAGGGAGGGAGGGAGGGGAAAGAGAGAAAGAGTAAAATGTGATGACATCATTTGAAAGGCATTAGGCTTTTAAAAATGCGCCCGGGGGGACTTGATTTCCTTACACCAGAGCAACACAACACCATCCGGCCTGATGCTCGCTTGCTCTCCCTCTCTCTCTCTCTCTCTCTCTCTCATACACACACACACACACACACACACACACACACCTCCCAACACCCCCTTCCCCTCTTCGTTCTTTTTTTGATTTGGACCACTGCCATCTTTGTGAGCGTCTGGTTCATGCGAGTTAATCAATTTGAGGTTTAGTTACACTGCTGATGCTAGCATTCCAGCCACTGCTAAAACGTAATCTGAACTCGCAGAATTTATTAACCAAACACCAATTATCATTAAACACCACTGCATTATCCCCCTCCTTTTACTACCTGACAAGGACTACTTAATGAAATTTTAGATTAAAGTTATTTGGTCCATGATTTATGGGCATTGAGAAAGTCCTAATGCAAGGCTCTTTTAGTGTGCAGATGCTTTTTTATTTTTTATTTTTTTTATTTTCTATTTTTTTTTTCTCAGGGAGCACACCAGGGATCTGAGAAGTCTCTGAGGTATTACAGCAACCAGGTCTAGACCAAGAAGAACAAGCAGAAGAGAGGAAGAGGAGGAGGAGCAGGGGGGGAACTAGAAAAGAGCAACTGTGCTCCAAATTTTACAGCATCCTCACCTCATACATGCTGTTTTACTATTGACCCTATCGAGTGACAGACATGAGACCAAAGATGAAATAAATCGTGAGAACAACAACAACAAAAAATCAAGAAAAAATCATAAAAATAAAGGAAATGCAAGTTGTTGTTTACCCGCGCAATGCTTGTGAGATGAAAACAGCAGCAGAATGTGTTACATATAAGGCGGTGGGGTAAACAGGGGCACCAGATGTTCTTTGATGTTAATAATGGCATTTATTATTAATATTAATTAGATCGCATTCAGCAATACATTTGGGCCATTTCCAAGTCAATTAAGCAAAATGGCATTCGGGAGATGTTGAAACGACATTTTAAGGCAGGTGCTCGGCAGTCCCCTATTAAAACATTTTTGCAGCTCCTGAAAAACAACCCATTTTCAGGCAGATTTTATTTATTCTTCTTTGTTTACTCTTCCTCAGTATTTCTCTGTCCTGTTGTGAACGTGAACAGTCGCGACCGTATCTCAAAAAAAACATATTGAGGATCGCTTCTAGATTTAGCGCGCATTATCTAATTAAAAATATACAGTATGTGGTGATTCAGATAATGCACACGTGTCGTTCCCGAGCAAATGTGTCAACCCAGACTTAGGGGTTGGCGGAGGGTTTTTAATCCAGATATGAAATCATGATTATGACCATCATGATGACAATAAAAAAAAATAAAAAAATAAATACTTTGGGGATTACCAACCACAGTCCTTCAAATTACCGCTACACGTGAGGTGTGCGTTCTCGGGACGGACCCAAACGGATTCACGTTCAGCGCCAAAGAGCCCAATCCACAGGGTGGAGTGTGTTCTACCAGGACACAAGGTTCCTAGTGCTGTCGCTACCAGTAGATACCAGTTCTACCAAATCTAATTAGACAACACAAGCCAGAGGCCTCACACCGGGGGGTGCCTTGTCTATATAATCTAAATAATCCCTGGCTATATGTGTAAGGATAAAAAACACACCCGCTCTAAAGCTCTATTCAGTTTAATCTAGACCTCTGAATAGCGTCCTGCCACACCTCTCGGACCCAGTGTGTGTGTTTATGTGTGTGTGTGTGCGCTCGTAGCCCTGCTTTTTGGCAGCAGGCCCTTTTTTTTTTTTTTCAAAGCTGGTGGAGGCAGCAGCCTTACAATGGTACATTAACAATCTGTGCGTTCATTTATCAGTGTGTGTGATTTGGACTCTCCGTTCATGGCGCGCTGCACTTTTCATGGCTGAAAATTAATGAACAAGCCTCCCCTCGCAACAAACATGCACCTGTGCTGCAGAGATGCTAATCACAAACATTTATATTTATTAGTGAACGCCCGCACTAAAACTGGAGTTGTTGGAGGAGGGAGAGAGGGAAAAAAATAGAAGAAGAAGAGAGGATGAGAGTGGGGGAGAGAAAAACAGGAGGAGGAGAAATAGTTCCCTTTTTCAACCTGGGTAATGAAAGGGTAGCCGTTTCCGTTGTGTAGAATTGTGTTAAAGCTATTTGTTTGAAGCACTTTCTTGAATGAAGGGGGTGTGGGAGTGCAGGATATCTATTCAGGGAGTGTGATCTTCATGCTGTGAAGATTATTTCTCCAAAACTATCGGGTGAAGGGCATCGCTGCAAGAAAAAAAAAAAAAGACATTTCTAAAAATGCAGCCTCACAATTTCATTTCTAAAGGTTCCAAAGTCGACACAGGTGGGAGCGATGGACAGTCTTGACCGATGTCTCTTCTGTTTGTCTCTTCTACCCCCCCCCCATTCCTTTCTTTCCACTTCTCTCACTCTCATCTCTCCCTACATCCCTCTTTCCTCCCCCCCTCCCACCCCTCCCAGACTGACAGAAGGTGGCTCTCTCCCTCAGTAAAGGCTATGCCTCTGCCCAGCTAGGGGAAGAGGAATGGTGCCATAAGTTTCTCCCTGGCACCGGCCCACCTTTGTTTTCCCCCCTCCTCAAGTCTGTTTCAGGCTTCAAAGAGCATTGGAAAAAGACATACACACATACACAAACACACACACACACACTCAGACACACACACACACGCACATACAAATGTCTGAGGGAGCACTGATGTCTCACTAACTTTATCATTCTAGCAGGGTGATCATAGCCCCGTTGAGAGGCTGTGGATGATGCTTGAGGGTGTATGAGTGTGTGTGTGTGTGTGTGTGTGTGTGTGTGTGTGTGTGCGTTTATGTGTGTGTTGTCCACCACTGTCTGCATGTATGCATGAGAGCACAAAAGGCAGATGGGGACAGAGGTGGGTGTCTTTTAGGACATGAAGACAAGAGCAATTACTAATGTGTTTGTCTGTGCGTTTGTACACACACACACACACACACACACACTTGCCAATGTGTGTGAGTGTGCCTGTGTGTTTGTGTGTAGTGCTATAATAATCAGGGTGTATATTCATCATGCCCCCTCTCAGTCTGTGTTGGCAGGAAGTGGTGTGGTTACCATTAGTGAAGGATGACTAGGTCGCTGTCTCTTTTACTGGGATACTGCTGGCTTTCTATGGATGGAGAGATGCAAGAAATGAAAGGATTTAAAATAAGAAAAGTGGCAAGGTGAAGAGAGGGGAAAAAAGAAATGAAGGACAGGGGCAAGGTGTAAAGAAGATGACTTGAAGGGTCTTAGGAAAGGAAGACAAGAAGGGCAAAGAAAAAAGGGATGAAACAAAAGGAAATAGAAGGGAAATAAGAGTGAGATGAAGAAGGAATAAGATGATAGGACAGGGATATGACAGGAGGACTGGGAAAGAAGGAAAGATAGAGAGGAGAACGGGTTTTAGACAAATGAGAGAAGTGGAAAGGGTGTAGGATAAGGAAGGAACGAAGGCCAAAATTAAAGGAGACAAGGAAACAGAAGAAAGTAATACTGACTTTGTGAAGTGAAAAGATGAGAACAGAGGAGGAACAAGCGCAGGTCACATTGTCAAATCTTCCCTGGCTTCTGTCTGTACATGCTGTCACTTAAAGATGACAGCCACCCTGTTGCACTGCCCCTTTAACACTAAATAAAGTGAGACTCCTCCCTAAGCCACCATTGATTTCCTATTCATTCCCGTGCATGCTAAATCAACTGCAGGCACAATAGGCCAATCATCAAACTCCGTACTCAGTGCCGCCACTTCTATCCCACCCTCAATCCACCTGGCACTGGTCGGAGTCTATACTGTACGTGGCATCAATGCTCTGCACACCGCAGCCATTAGTGGCGTTATTCTTCATCAATGAAAATGAATCAATTAAGCCTCATTAAGGGTGCATATTAAGGTGGAGTAATTATCGGGTGGGGAATGTACAATGATCAATAGCTCAGGAGCATAAATGTGCACTTAAAGACATATATTACCACAAGGGGCGATGAGCACTTTTAACAAGGCCGCTGTGGAGAGGAGCTAAAGTGGGTAAATCTGCCTCACGTCATGCATGCATACTATGTGTGTGTGTGTGTGTGTGTGTGTGTGTGTGTGCGTGCATGTGTGTGTGTGGGTGAGAGAGAGACTATCGCTCCCACCATAGCCTGGTCAGGCAGTAAATCCAGAGACCAAGGACGTGTCCCGTTTTCCTCTTCTATGAACTTGTCCAGTGTCTCGGAAAATGAAATAAAAAGATTTATACTGTGGCTGCAAACATCCTGCCGCTCTGTGTGTGTGTGTGTGTGTGTGTGTGTGTGTGTTTGTGTACGGACACGAGACAATGACCACAAGAGATAGAGCCACACTTTAAGAATAAATGAGAGAAAGGCCCCGATTTTAGCGAGGGGGAGGGGACGGGAGGAGGGGGGAGTTTTTAAATGCTAGAGGCCTTCACCCTCTGGCCAATGCAAACACACACACACACACACACACACATTTACATGCACAAAGTAACACATGCACAGACACACACACACACACACACAATCCCATGCATAACGCCTATTAAAGAGCACGCTCTGTCCCAGTCGCATAATTTTAATTTGTTATGAAGGTCATTGACAGCAAGTAATAATCACCATTGGGGATCTAACAATTTGCCATTTCAGAACATTGAGGCACTGATGACTCAACTATTAATAGACTGAAGCCCCCCACCCTAGCCCCCCCCCCCCGCCCCATGCCTCTACACCCCCTGTCCTCTTAAATGACTAAAAACTATTCCAGTATATTTTTTTTACACTCATACCCCACATGCACACGCACTGCCTAAAAAAAGCCCATATGTCTTTATCCCATTTATCTTTTTTTTTTTTTTTTATCTGTGGAGGGATATATGAAATTTGGAGGCAAATTAATGGGAAGCCTGAAAGAAACCCGCCGAGGGGGTATCTCCTGGAGAGAGAATTACATTGTAAAAAAGTAAAGCAGACAGCTTTTTAATTCTTCCTTTTTCTTCCCGACTTTATGCTTTTACAGTGATGTCTCAACGCCGAGCAAACGCCAGGGCTGCCTGTGCTGAGCGGACGAAATTGTTGAGCAATTTTCCTCCCTTTTTTCCCCCCCTTTTTTTTTTTCCCAACAAACAAACACGCAGAGAGACACAATGACAAGTTTTATTATAGACCAACTCATTTATTCTCTGCTTTAGCATCACCCAAGCCATTCAGACATATGTGTCTGGCATTTGTCGCCAAACAAATAAGTCCGAGCTTAAGCTATTTTTATCAAGCGCGAGCGCGTTTGTTCTTTTTAAGTGATCGTCAGTGTTTGGGGCGAATAGAATGGGAGTTGGAATCCTTTATCTTTCAGAGGCTCAACAACTCAAGACTAATTACAAATTAATCTGGATCTGGATATCTGCAATGAGAGGGCCCTAATAAGAACTTGTGGTGTGCTAAGAGGAACTATCTGTTATATATTTATTGGGGGAGCTCAACGCATGGAGAGGGAGAGGCAGGCCGGAGATGGAGCCGGCCAAAACCCAAATAAGAGAGTAACACATAATTGCCTGCTTTCTATATCCAAGCAGCCACATCAAGGCTGAGGATTGTGGATATTAATAATTGATCATTAGCTTGATAGGGCAGAGCGTACTCAAGTTTTTAGTGGTGGAAGTTTGATGGCCGTTTTAGGTCTCTCCTCGGGGTCTCGAGTACTGTTGCTGTACTTGTGGAGAAGGTCAAGTGGGCTCATTGTGAGAAATGGAACACTACTGATCTAAACAAAAAGGAGGTCATATCAATATTATCTGTTGTCTATTTAGCTGCATTGTGTTGTTCAATCGTCCCAATTTCCTCTTGTATTTTTAAGTTTGTTTTTTAAGATTCTGCAGGAACATTTAGCAACATAAATCCACATGATGAATTCAGAATGAATTTTACAGTGACGGACATGTAGTGTCAAACATACCAGACATACAGCAGTTCATCGTTGTTGTTTTTTATTGTACCTGTACTCACTACATGGAGCTTCTCTCAATGCAGTATCTTGTTACTCAGATGAAAGTCTAAAAAAGCAAAGTCTCATAAAATAATTTAAGTTTTCAAGCTTGGGTCTGAAGACTACAAGTTTGAAAATGTGGAGTCAAAAAAGAAGTGAAGCTACCAGACGTCTGCAGCCCACTCCTTATCTCAGCTTGAAGCCAGCGGCTCAAGGCCGAATTAGCTGCTGCTAGCATAACACAACCGAATCTCCAACCGAACTGTCTGCAGTCCAGTTGCAGGTCGTGCTAACCAAGAATACGAATGTGTGGAATAAAAATAGATATTGCTTGTCATGCTGATGTAGATCCTTTGTTTTTTCTTCTTTAAACATCCATTGTGTGTCCGACAAAGAGCGCAATGCTAAACTGGTGGTCTCTTTTAATGTAATGTTAAGATCAGTGGCGAGTAAGGCTCTCAGTATTTGCACAATTCAAAGACACACACATACATAGTGCTGTTCAATGCTGGCCAAATTCCCACATTAAGCTATTTCTGGCTCATTTAACTTTCAAAAAAATCAATGATAAATGTCAGGTTTCAAAGAATAAGCACTTCTCTGCAGAGTGGCCATTCTGCAGATGTCCAACAGCCACACAAGTTGAACCACCATACTATTAGAGATAACCTGAACATTTCAGTCACAGAGGTATTTCAAAAAAATGTCAGGCGCTGGTAAAGAGAGAGAGAAAAAAAAACACAATACTTGATTATGGAATATGTTTTCCACCATGCTCACTGCTGCCACTGGTGGCCAGAGGCAATATGCAGCATCACTGGTTAAAATTGGCTCATATAGCTTTCTCAGTATACAATGACAGGAATTATATGCAGGTTACCCAAAGAAGCATATTGAGCGTAAGAGCAGGAGGTTGTCTACCTCTAAAGGACGTTTCACTTTTTTTTTTCTTTCTCCTTCATACTAGGGAGGCGAAAGTGAAGCAAAGGGTTGCAATCAACAATTACACCATGCCATGCTTAAGAAGATTGGCAAAATGTATTTTATGATGATCTTAAAGGCTTAAAGGTCCAGTGTGCAGGGTTAAGTGGTGAGGCTACTGATTGCATCCAACTGTATATTGCTTGCCTCACCCCCTTTTCTTGGTGGCTGTGAAACTTGCAGAAACATGGTGGTTCAACATGGTGGATTCCGTGGAACATGATGCGTTGTGTGCTCACTCTAAGGTAACAAAAATGATTCTTATTTTCAAGTGATTATACATTAATGAAAACATAGTTATACATATTATGTTCCATTTCTGTTACCTGATCGTCCTAAATGTTTCACACTGGACCTTTAGATGCTTTTGAGAAACAAGGTTCTGTTTGTATTCCATTGATCAGACCTAGGAGAACTCATAGAGAAAGCATGGTAGACAAGAATGGAAAAATTTGCTACTGTCAGTCTGTTCATTCACTCCATGCAACAAGTGTAGCCACTTTTCCTGCTGCCTGTCGAAAGTATAGCTACAGCAAAAGTAGCAAATTCCAACACTCGATCACAAAATAACTCCTGGAATGCGCTGAACATCTGACTTGAGACTGTGGTGGGTGCTAGTTAACTTCCTGCTGAGGAAATGGGCTTTGATTTGCTGCCTGGTAGCCGGGGTATGTCGCTCTCTATTACTCACTCTGTCTCTACAGCTAGTGTACTCTGTACTCCCCCCCCCCTTGCCCCCCTCCCGGTCCCATGGTACGGAACCTCTGGGCACCTTGACTGTCGTTTAACTGCTTGTGGCACGAGGCAGCTGAGGAAATGGGTCATTAAATCCAACGAGCTGGGGCGAGCCCCCCCAGTGCCCCAGATCTGTTTCCAATCAGATAGCCTTCTTTTACAGGAGAAAGAGAAAGAAGCCAAGCACAGCAGCCCAAAGCAGACATTAGTGTCATTGCAGCCCGACACTACTAATAGCAGCAGCTAACAAGGACTGGGGCATTTATTTATTTATGTATTGTCATCCCAAAAGTATCTTAGCGGTGAGATCATCTCTGTCCCTCTGTGGATTTCATGGAAAATTCGCTCCACACCTGGTTTCATGCGCAGTCTCTAAAAATACTTGAAGTATGCACTTGACCATGAGTCACACACACATAAATTAATTGCTGCTGAAAAATATATAGGCTATCCAGGGTTTGTATTGTGGTAGATTGTAAAATTTTCCATGAAATCTGCTGAATACAATATTCTAACATCTCAGATAAACTGTTTCTGGAATTTCACAGATCAAATTTCACAACCACTTTTTAATAGCTTCTTGGGCCACACACTCAAGTGGCTCCGCACTCCAAAGTTCCACTACAGTTTTCAGTTGTGGTGGAAAAAAAAGAGCTACCCTGTACAACAATTTCTACTACAAATTCTAAGCAAGCCACAGAAAACAACTCATTAAACAGACCCTGATCACTACCATTCTGTCGTAAAATCTTCAGTTGGATCTCTGTGTTTTCCCAAGACTGTGACTGATCTCATCTATAAAGGAAAAGGGCAGACATTTTGCAAGAAGGTAAATACTGCAAATGTTAGCATGGGGAGTGTCTTCGATTTGTCCTTTAGGAAGATGCTAACGTGTGATACACCCTGCCCTCCCTTCTCCTTTCCTCTGCTCTCCTTCTCTCTCATTCATTGGACTCACAAACTCATCTCCCTTTCTCTCTTTTCTTCTTCTGTCACTGCAAAATGCACGGCCAGCGATATGAAAAAAAAAAAAAAAAAAAAATACTACACACACTTGTTGCCCGGACTTTATCTCTACATTATTCTTGCCGCTCCTTCCGTTCATTTCAGAGAATAAGATAAATGAACGACGTACATTTCGTGCACCTGTCCTCCCCTCCCCACCTTCCTCTTCCCCTTACGATAAGGGATTTCATTAACGTGAGAATGCTTGGGCTGAAAGAAACATAATTGCTTCAGTGTTGTTGTCCTCTCTGCTGCCGACGCCCTAATTTCCTCCTCGCCTTACTCTTGACTGTTAAGTGATCGTTATATCAACACAGGGGATGGGCCAAGGGTAAAATATTGACAAACTGCGGTCATGTTCATGCAAAACATTGAGGAGAGGTGTGTGTGTGTGTGTGTGTGTGTGTGTGTGTGTGTGTGTGTGGTTGTGCGTGGTCGAATGTGATGAAATATTAAAAATAATAAAAAAATAAAAACACAAGGGTAAGGAGGAAGAGGAGGAGGAGGAAGAGGAGAAAGACTGGATAATGGGTGGGGAGTATGGGTGAGGAGTGAGGAAGAAAGGAAGGTGCTAATAGAGTGACAGCAAGGACGTAAAGTGATATGATCAATCGGGAAAGATCACAGAGTCCGGTAATAATTTAAACACCGCGTCCGACCCGTCACCCACCAGCCCCCCCGTCCCCCCCCCCGTCCCTGATGGATAACTGTATGTAAAAGATACATAATTTTTTGACTTGCCATTTACACAGCATTGCACCTGAAAGCCGGGCGGCATAATAGACAGTTTAAAATGTCAGGGAACTAAGTAAGTAAGAGAGACGGGTCGACCGGCAGAATCTTAATTAGAGGGGCTCTGTCTAACAGCTTTCTAGAGCGGCTGATGATGGGAGGAGTGTCTAGCAGGAACACACACACACACACACACACACACACACACACACACACACTTGTGTGTGTATACATGCAGACAAAAACACATATGTATACAGGCTTATTGGCACGCAGACAAATGTGCACATCAGCACAGATTTTGTGACAGGAACACACTCACAGGTGCCACACACACACACACACACATATTTAAATCATTCCAATTGCATAAAAAAAGATCTGAAATGCTTGAATAATTACAAACACACACACACACACACACACACACACACACACTCCACACCCCAATTTAAACATCAGTTCAATTAGCGAAAGATCCCCCTGTTCAACCTTAATTTTATATGCCTACAGCTGACCAGTCAGCCACCAAGTCTATCTAGTTATGGCGCGGCATCACAAGAATGTTCAGTCGTAGTCTGGAAATGCATGTATAGGATTTACCTATCTATCCCAGAGCAGACCTGGCTGTTGAGCCCGAGCCAGCGCCACATGATTGTGTTAATTAATCTGCCATTGTGAGCATGGGGAACAGCTGCACGGGCTCTCGTGGCTGCGTTGTCAAAGCAAAACAATGCAATGTTAAGCTTCCCCCACTGAATCTTCCATTACAAAGGAGCCCCAACAACAGGGCTAAATTCATAAATCCACAGATCAATTTTTACCAGCACTAATGTCTGACCTTTAAAGCGAAAAAAGGGATTTTTTTTTTTTTTAACATGCTTCATTTGGGCTTGAAATATGGTCAGATATGTGATACCTAGGATATGGTCCAAATTTTCACCCACCCCTCCCTCCAAGCCTGTAAAGCAAACACACTGTGGAGAGACAGAGATGCAGAGAGAAAAGGAGGGAGGGAGAGATGGATGGATGGACAGAGGTAGAAAATGAGCAACAGAGAGACGGAGGAAAGAGGAGAGAGAGAGAGAGAAAAAAAGGGAGACAGAGACAAACAGATGAGTGCTAGGAGTCACCAGCTGGGCGCTGGTATTTTAAAACAAAACGTCTAACGCGATTAGCAGGGATCCATCGATCGGTGTTGTGTGGCGTTAATTTAGACTGGGGAGAGGGGGAAGGAGGAGGAGAGAAACAAGAGGTGAAAGAAGCTTTGCACGTGCTTTACAGGTCAAATCATAGGAGAACAAAGCTGCTCGTGTAGTACATTTGAAATTAAGATTCAGGTTTTTTTTTTTTTTGGATAATTCATCAAGTATGAAAAATCTGAGCAGACAGCTTCATTTGCACTTATTTAAATCTATGCATGTTTTTATTTGACTAGTACTCATGGAAGCAGTAAACTGAATGGATTAGTTAATACACAGCAGACAGTCGAATGTAACTCTTTCTTTGGTTACAAACCAAATCCTAGCATTAGTGCTCGACAATAAGACAAAAATCTCACATTCATTTAGAAACAACATTGACCAGGGGAATACATAAATAAAATTAGGTAAACTGCGCTGCCACCACAAATTATGTCTGCAATAACAGACTTCACAAATAAATGGTTTAGCACCTCTAATCGAGTTCACAAAATGTTTCACTAGACAACCATTTCACTGCATTCATTACAGCTCCGCTGAATTACAATTCTATTGCGCGCAGAAATCACAGCGTTCGTCTTTAATGTGGCAACCAGATTCATCTTTGTTTCAGAGACTGAGAGATGCCTGGAAGAGATGGGAGATGGCGTGCCCCTATCACACACTCTCTACAGTGAATGGCATGGCCTTGGTGCACACTTGGCACTTCCAGAGAGATGGTGATGCACCCCGAAAAAATCATCAAGATGCCTGGCTCTCGCCCCACTCTGCAGCCAAGCCCTTCTGTCTTGCAGAAAGCCCTCCAACAGCCCACTGAGCACGCAAGACATTGGGAGAGGAGTCATATACACGAACTGAGATGTACTGACGCATCTGACATGTCCTGTCAGTTGTCATTGACTTCATGTAAAGTAGGAGGTGAATGTGACTGATCATTTCTTTCAGGTTTGAATAACAGGGAGAGGCTTGGGAAAGCAATAAATGGAAGCAATCTAAATGGCAGATGAAGGAGGCAAGACATTTCCTTCTCCCTGTGACACTGTCTCTCAATCTGCACCCTGTTTTAGTCTGCCAAACACCAAGTCAAATAGTGACACTGAATATGGCAGTGAATTCCGAATCAGTTGTTTAGTTGCCATCTTCTTCGTAGACTGTACAAATGTTCTTTTTTTACAAGAGTTTCCATTACAATTCTTGGAAAAACACAGTGTATAAAAACCAGTTTGAATTACTTCAGACCGCCTGAAACATGCGCACACACACATGCACGCACACACCAAACATGCAAGTCTTTGAAAGCTTACAGATGGGGATGGGTGACATGGTGCTAACTCGCATCTCAAAAGTGACGCTCGCTGCAGCATCTCACCTGTCCAACACGCTGGATTTCAGAAAGCCATCAGATGTTGCATTTACCGCAACACTGAGCAGTGGAGAGCATCCGATCAGAAGACGTATACGCAGCCTGAGGTTCGGTGCACTTACACTTGACAACTCAACAGGACACTTAGTTAAACTAGAATGGGAATTTGTGACGCCAGAAGAAGGTTGATATCTTGTCATTATCTTCTCCCTCATGGCTTTGTTAGTATTTACAGCTAAAATGTTACAGAGGGTGTATCGAATTGGAAGAAAGACTTTTTTTTTTTCCTCCTGTGGTACTGTGCTGTCGGCTCCCTGATTGTTGGAGTATAAAAATAATCGTCATGGAAATAGATCTCATTGACAACGTGCCATGTTCACACTGTGAGCAGCTTGTGCCTTGTGAACATAATCCAGAAACGTCCTCCAAAAACTTTCCTCCACAAACTTTCAATCCCTCATCCTCTTTTTGCCCTTCTCTCCAAAAGACGAAAAGAAGGGGATGCCAGGCAAGACAAAATCCTGCCTTGTCAAGTACCAGCAGAACAGGTAGAAATGTGAAGTAGGGGGGGCTCAAGGATCAAGAGGCAAAGGAGGAGGGACAAAGAGGCAGAGAGCATGAGCGGAAAAGGACTGAGATATTGAGAGGGAGGGAGGATTGACCAAAACAGCTTTCCCATCCTACTCCCGTAAATCCACTCCTCATCTCTGTGTCTAATAGGAAATACCTGATTCTGGTCCTGAGAGTACTGCGCCGGCATGATTACACCCTACCTGCAAGCCCTGCCAGGAGAGGTGGCATTTGGCCGATCCGTCCCCCCATGAGGGTGACTTGTGGCTTAGCCTCGACTTAGCTCCATGTCTTAAGACGGAGGATAGGAGGAATTGAGGAGGGGGGGGGACCACTGGGGAAGAATGTGAGTCTCTCTCTATGAAAGCCCAGGATAAACCTGTGTCCTCAGGAGGGAAGGAGCCAACTTCTCCCAGTTGGATGGCGGCCCAGGGGTTAAAAGACGGTACCTTGAAATGTGGCTATGCTGAAGTCTCTGGAAAGTCTTAACGAGGGAACCTTTGTGTCCTTGGTTTGTACACTTCATGAGGCAAAAAACTGTGAAACTGTTAACGTAGTTGAGTTGCCTAGACACCACTAATCGTTCTCAATAGAATATATACATATAAGGTCTGGCTGAATGTTGGATAAAGTGTGTGCATTCTTTAAGTGCCTTCTGATTTAGGAAGATCTAAAATCTCCATTGTCTGCAGGAATCCGAGGCCTAATCTCAGCCTGGGAATGACTCAGTCTAAGATCCTCACATGGAGGTTTATGTTTTACAAGCCAACACCGAGAGGATAAGAGAGACATTCACTTGCCATAACAACCTTATCATCAACATAAACATATGCTCACTGTGTGGGCCGTCGGGCGATGTTAACTTGAGGGCAGATAAAAAAATATAAGGGAGTCGGCAGACGAGACGCAGCTTCATTAGAAGAGCTGTAAATGAAAGTGAGGAAGGCATCTCATCAAGCACATGTTCAACACTTGGTCCATAAGGGAGCTATACCTGGGGCTGTCGCATTCAGAAGGTGTTACTCTAATAAGACAACAGTCGCTTTTATTTACAGCGAGCACGAGATGACATGAAACATGCATTAACACATCTTCTGTTGTGCCTTTGGTGAAAAAACACCTTTGTTATTTTGTAAACAAAACATCTAACTAACAGCCCCTTTTGCGAGCTAAAGATACATTCAAACAACATATGCTCTTGACTGCAAAAAAAAAAAAAAAGCACAATAGGTGTAAACCGTCTAAATTGCAATTGCACCGCATCTTGGAAAACAAACACTTTGCTTTGTTACCAAGACAACTGAGATAATGTGATTCCTGCGGCATTGTCAGGACTGCTACTTGCTACATTATGTGTGACAAGCTTAAGAGTAGATCTAGAGGCGTGAATGCACAGATTCAGGCTCCAGCCTATTGCGGATTGAAGATAGTCCGGCAAACCATATTTGCATGTGTAACCTTGCCAAAGAGTTAAGCTCAGCGGGCTAACATTGTCTCCACGCTTGCAAAATCCCGGTTTGAAGTCAGCACTGATGTATAAGACTCTATAATGCTTGCTGTGATTTGACAGTTTGTGATACTGTTACTTCCCATGCTAATGCTTAGCCCAGTGAACAAATGCAGTTCCATTCTGTTGGAGGATTTAAATGTGATCAGCCCCAACATTTGTTTTTAATATATCTATCTGGGCAAACAGCAAATTCATAATGGAGCCTACAGCCCATATCCTCCTCTTTCCTCTTTCTCTCTTTGCCTTCCATGGCGACAAAATGAATTCAGCTCGGAACCTAATTAATCCACAAAGGTTTCATGTCTTAATCCCCAAAGTCAAGGGGGTTATTGTCCTCACAAATGAGGTCAGTGTTCCTCCCAGTGGAAATAAGGGGAAGAAGGAGCAAAACACAGAGAGGAAAGGGAGGGACCACGGATGCTTACAGAGTGGCTTTCTTTCTCTCCGGCTCTCCTGGTGAATTGAGGTGTGATACCGTGGCAAGAGGCCCTGCAAACAGGGACTGGAGTTGCCTGCTATCTCTACAGGGACTGGTACATGCATAAAAGTATCATGATGTAAAAAGTGACTGAATGGTTAACATGCCGCAACGGAAGACGAGCAGAGAGAAACATAAACGGAGCAGTGAAATAAATGGCACAGCATGACAGCAGTGGGAAGAGGCAAAATTAAACGCCTGCCAATCTCCAGCACACGGACCTTTTGAACCAGGTGGATAAGAAAGCTGGTTCTGATGGTAATTGTCACTAAGGCAAGTCACTGTCAAACTCTGAGGCGAAGAAGCATCATCCAAGTGTGACAGGACGATAGCCATGATGCAGCCCTCCGTCTGGTGGGATGACAAGGGGGGATGTGACACACATGGCCACACCATGCTGCCTGAAGCACAGTCACCACCAGCGGCCCACACAGGGTCTCAGTGGGGGACAAACCCTGGGAATAGCACCGAGCCGGCCAAATGCTTGTCCAGCATCGAACAAACCCTGGGTGAATTGGGAGCCCTGTCTCCGAGGACCAAATGGCAGCCAGGGAAAGCGCCGACGATTCACCATGGTAGTCCACATCTATCTACTCATTTAGACCATCCTGATGAGAGCTTTCCAGAGATCTTTTGAGTCATCCAATCAAGCCTTGGCTCAAGGCAGGCGGGGCGGAGTTGCTGGCCAATGAGAACTTGGTTAAACAGGGGGTCAGCCAATAGCAGGCATGTTGAGAGGAGGGTCAGCCAAGATGGAGGCTCGCTAGAAGAACAAAATCCAAGATGATGCAATCAACAGCTTGCCGAAATCTGTTGCAGTCAAAAGTCCGGCCACTGTCTACAGCAAGCATGGTGGATGAGTGCAGGCCCGACGCCTAGAGAACAAGGAGCCGAGCAAGAATGTTTAAATGTCTGCGCCATCTTACATTAATAAAGCGCTGCTGCTACAGTATCTCATCATCTGCAGCTGTTGTAAAGATGATCATTACTTTTAGTCACAATCTGTGGAATATACACTATCCTCTCCACAAAGGATCTACTAAAGCACGCTTGGCAAAAAGCATATTTCCCACAAATTGCTTTCTTTCTGTGTTACTGATGATGTGGCGACACACAATGTCATGCATACATCAAAAGCATCAGCAGAAAAACCTGCGCTGTTTTTGATCACTGGTAATTACTGTATCTGCACTCCAAGAAGACTCGAGGAGTAAACAAAGTGAGAAGTTGGGAAACGGGGGAGAAAGAAAAAGGAGGGGAGAGGGGGGAGGACTAGCTTTGTAGCAGACATTCTAATTTCCAACTTCTCTGTGACTGGTGGAATAAAAAAGAAGTTTATATTGTCATCTCCCCACCGCTGAGTTTGAAATATGAGTTTAAACTGACAGAGGGAATTAAAATCTGTAAACGCAACATTTTTTGATGCCTAATTTGAAAATCAGCTGTCAGAGTTGGTGTTTGTTGATTTTTATCAACTCAAGGGTTATTACATTTCGAGAATGTGACAATTAAAAATCCCTCAATCATTCCCATGAGCTTTCTATAATCACACCAACTCGCTAAGTTATACAAAGTGATGTGACCAAAGTAGATGAAACTCCAGTCGAGAATTCCAAACCTCATCTGGTAGCATGAGGTCAAAATACAAACAGTAAATTTTATTCTGTTTCGGAGTTACAACATGCGGTCACAGATATCAGATAATGAAGGGAAATGATTTCTCCGTCTGCACACAAGGTTTCCTTTAGTAATACCAACGTGCCCACACTCATGTGCATCAGAAATACCCTTTCCCATGACTGCGTGCAAATCATAGAGCTAAGGGTCAGAAGCAGGTCTAAGAAGCTCACTGCTGGACTAGACACAATTGGATAATAACTCTGACATGGACGCCAGTTGGTTAAAAACTCACTTGACTTCAACATTTTGAAAGCAAGGGGTTACTGTGTTGTTTTTGTTTCTCCTTTTTTTTCCTTCAATCTTTTCTTTTTTCTTTTTTTTTCCCCCCTTGCGCTCTCCACACTGCCGCTTGCCTGCATGCCTCCCCTTCATCTCAGAGGATATATAGAGGAGAAAAAGATTTAAAAGGACTGGAAAAAAAGCTCAATTGTTTATTGATTTTATAATAGGCTTAGTGCAAGAGAAATAAAGTGTGGGGCTGGCGGGGCGGCGTGGTCAACCAGAGGCGATGGCGTGACAAACACGCGGCTTATGCGCAGGTAACAGCGGCTTGAGTCCAAATGCCGGGATATTGGCTTGAGCCCTTTTCTGTTTTTCCGAATGCCCGTTCGTGGCATTGTTATCCTGCTTTTAAACCAGTGTAGACATAATCGCTCCTCTCACAAAAAGGGCACGGCCTTATGGGCTTGAAAGTGTGTGTTTGTGTGTAGGAGGAGGAGGAGAAGGAGGAGGAGGAGGAGAAGGGGCTCACTTCAGGATGAAATAGAAAGTGAATAGAGAGTGTGGCTGCATAGGTTGAGACAATCGAATTCAGAAAGGAATGAAGAGACTCTGTGACGGTTCGACTTTTGATAGAAGAGGAAACTCAATTTTATGAAGTTTACGTACAGAAAAGTGACACGGAGAGAGAGCACATGGAATAAAGAAGCTGAGAGGTGTTTGAGCAGGTTTTTGCGTGTGTACAGCGGAGTGTGTATGTGTCTGCCTGAGAACACATGGGTGTGTGTTGGGTCTGATATATGGATGATAACACTAATTAGCTCGTTTTGTTTGGGGCACAACACTCATTAAAAACCCAGTGGGGCCATTAAAGTTACTGTCCCTCCAAACCATTGCTGCCACCGTATCCATCTAGGCTGCTATCTCACCCAGCTCTCCTTGCTTTTAATGGCCTCTGCTTCAGGTTGTTGGGTTGAGCAAAGATTTGTGGGACTTGGATAACTCCCCTTCTTCCCCTCTTACCCCAGCTGCCCCCCTGTCCATACCTCTTGATTCTATTTAAATCTCTCTCCACTCCTCCTTCTCACGCTGTCTCTCTTCCTCCACAACACTCACTTTCTCTGTCTTTGCCTCTGTCTATCTTGCTCTCCCACACATACCAATTACTACATCCACAACCTCCACTGCAGGCTACATGCTCCATCCATACACTAATAGCTGTTTGCTGAACCGGGGAGGGATTTGCGCTCTTCAGTCGCGACGAGGAGGGGGCGATGGTTGTTTCCAAGCTTTACACAGCGATGTCGCTGTAATACCGACAAACCTCCCCGTGATTCAGTGCGGCTTGCCGTGCAATAAGGCGCCCGTTACTCTGCAGCCGGAGAGACTGGAGGCAGAGGCCTGCCAGGATTAGATGAGCAGGTGTAGCATCCCGCTAACAGATACAGCACAAAGCCATATTCAAGCCCGTGCTCTCTGGGGCTAGCTGTGCTACAGCTAACAGCTTCTGCTCAACTAAAAGAAGGGCTCAAGTCAATCCACTGCACGTATTACTGTCATGATAATGTTACACATGGAAGAAGAAGTGTCTGGAGAATTAGTTTCATTTGGGAGGGCTACATGTTATTATGTCAGCTTGAATTATTGCTATAAAAAAAAGTTATCCCACTGGAGAATAATTCTTTATTTCTCTTATTGTGAACAAAAGCCAGCAACAATTAATTTATCCTCCTTACAAGTATTGTCTGTGTGTTGAAAGCCAGATAAATCTTATAATTAAGATAATGTGCTAAACAAGCTCCTAAAACTACATCTCATGAGGTGATACTAAATGGAAATTCCAATTTCTTCCAAGGGTTAGCTGCATTTTTTACTGACAAACAAAGATACACAGGCTCTGATTAGTATTTGGGCAGAGGAGGCTATTCTGGGGGAGCTGGAGTCAGTGGCAAAAAACAAAATTGATGGGCCAGAAGATTTTTTCATTTTCTGGCAGAAACTTACAGCCAATCAATGCAGGGGGAAAATAAAAATAAAGAAAAACAAAAAAGTTAGTGGGAGGATGCATGAACTCGCTAGTTCACCAAAATGTGTATTAATCCGTGGCTGAAAATAGTCCCCTAACAAATGCACTGTTTACTATGGTGTGAATAATGGTTGTTAAA